>JAMKCH010036916.1:0-25387 GCA_023653785.1 Ophioderma brevispina
CCTTGATTTACATATGCTTCTTTAAGCAGAACCCTAACAATGATATCTAGCTGAATATAGCAGCCATACTTCCTAAAGTATAGGAAGGTGGCAAGCACCCCATACATTCCGACTTTGATGGGACACCCTGACCTCTTTGAAGGTGGTATCTCAAACTGTTTTCGCTAAAATGTCCGCAAAGGATGTGAACCTACAATTACGTAAAATTCTTAGATCACATTCGTTTGCGTTTTTGTGCGATTGGGAATCATCCGTTGGGGGGGGGGGGTGATCCCCTTGGTCAGACGAGGGTTAAGGGTCATGTTAATCAATGGCAATCGACAGTGTGTGGTCGCGACAATGATATCTGTATGGTACCGTGTAATATAAACTAAATATAAACTAAATATAAACTAAATTGTGTGACGAAACGTAATATTGGTGAGTTTAACTTTTGTTCCAAACACAAAGAATAGATTCCTACCTCGGAATTTTCAGATGGTACTCCATCCTTCGTCAGCGAGTGATTGACTGTATCAGGTCGCGATCTTTTTGACCTTTGACCTGATAACAGACTCAGAGACTCCTGGAAGTTTGAACCGGCCCCCGTCCTTGTTGAGAGATGGTTGATTGGCTTTGATGTGAATTGCTTCCTTGACACCGCGTTCGAACCACCTGTTTTCAACGTCCAGTACTTTCACTTCTTTCAAGTCCACAAAGTGTCCTGGGTACTCAATGTGTATGTGGTTAGAGATTTCAGATGTTGTCGTACTGGGCCTCCTGTGTTCATTGAAGCGCGCCTTGAGGGAGCGTTCCGTTTCACCAATGTATGCTTCCTTGCACTGTCCGAAAACTGTTTTGCCCTGACATGGGATGTAATAGACAGGGCCAGTAATATCTTTCTTGTCGGTCTTGTCCTTCGGATAAACTAGGATCTGTCTGAGCGTGTTTGTGGGTTTGAAAAACACACTTATGGCATATTTACTGAAGGTCCTTCTTAGGGCCTCGGAGATACCTTTTATGTAAGGAAAGACAACGTAACCTTTGCTTGGGGGTTTATCACCTGATCCGCTCGTTTTGTGAGTCTTTGGTTGAGTCGCTTTTTCAAGTGCCCACTTTGGGTAGCCACATTTGGCCAAAGCACAGTTCACATGTGATTTCTCCTCCTCGCGGTCCTGATGGTGAGTGACTACGGTCTTAGCCCGGTGATAGAATGTTCGGATTACTCCAAGTTTGTGATCAAAGGGGTGGTTTGAGGTGAAGTTCAGGTATTCATCTGTGTGTGTGTGCTTTTTCGGAAGATTTGAACTTTGAGGGATCTATCGGGTAGGATGACGGATGACGGTGTCAAGAAAGGCGACCGAGTTATTTTCTTCTCCTTCGGTGGTGAATTTGATATCTTTGTCCAGGGAATTCAGATGATTGGTGAATTCCTGAGAATGACATTTTTGAGTTTACAATGGGTGTCATCTACATAGCGGTACCACCACGATGGGGGTGGGGTGCTGTCTCAATTGCTCGCTGTTCAAGATATTCCATGTAAATGTCACACATAATAGGAGAAAGCGGAAGGCCCATGGCCGCACCGTGCAACTGTTCATAATATTCTCCATTATAAACAAAATACTGCTTCAGACACACTTCACACAGCTTAACAATTTGGTCAGGAGATGCAGTTCTGTCACCGAGGGTGCTATCCTGTTCTATGAGTCTATGAGTCTGTTATCAGGTCAAAGGTCAAAAAGATCGCGACCTGATACAGTCAATCACTCGCTGATGAAGGATGGAGTACCATCTGAAAATTCCGAGGTAGGAATCTATTCTGTGTGTTTGGAACAAAAGTTAAACTCACCTATATGGATTTTACCAACACAGATGAACTTTCATGAACGAAACGTAATATTATATATCTATATACATATTCACCCTTTGCGCGGTTCGCAATTTGCAGGTAGAGCCTCGAAATGACATTGAAATCAGTGATGATGCTGCATAACGACACATTCACCACTTGCAAGGTCAATGGTTTTGTTTAGACAGAATCGAACCTGATCGATCTGTTGTGTAAAAGTTCCCATTCATACATAATAATGTTGGAGGCTCTCTCCGCAAATGGCGAAACTGTGCAAAGAGCGAATAAGATGCTGTTTAGTGCCAAATGTCGCTTTCCGTCATTTTTTCCTGTTGTCCTAAAAAACTCTATAGCTCTTTAAATATCGATTTAAACAGAGTATTCTACCCATGGACGGAGCACTGCCAAATTATTGATTATTACCTAACATAGCATGAACTGCAATTTTAAATGATTTAATCATTTGCCGTGAACTACGGCGGCCCGGAAAGTAATTCCCACGGTGCAGTCTGTGTCACAGACTGCAAAAGATATCATCTAAATTGGTACTGCGTGAGAGACTAACGTTATCAGTCCCCCATAGAGAATGTGTGTAAATAAAACTAAATCTCAAATATCTCATAAAAATAAAGGGGTATATGGTTGTTTTTGCATTAGAGGGTCCGTTACTTACGTTTGTTTTGAATATGCATGCTAATTGGGTATGAACCTATAGAATCTAGCGAGAAAAGTGAACATTTTTATCGCATACTTCGGTGCTCGCAGACATGAAAAGTGAACACGCAATCGCTACGATCGCATCCATTTCCTCCACAATGACTTTCGATATTTTCCCAGTCTTAAGAATTTTAAACACTGATTTCAATTTGGGCCAACTTTGTTTCAATTTTAGAATCAGGATTACGTACTTAAAGGACCGCCGTAACCTTGAACCGGGCACAACTTGACCACATCCTCTGGCCGAGATCAGTGTTGTCTATCCTTTACCCTATTGGAAATTATTTTAATTAATGGAGAAAATACTGCAATGGGTCTAATATAGATTCTGTGACCCCTCAATGTGACACGTCAGTAGCTGGAGAAAAATTGGAATATTTTGGTGAAAATTTGATGGATTTTGATCGTGTTTTCGCTGAATTTTTTTATCTTGCAATAAAGGTAGTATAAAAATTTCGCCGGATAAATTCGGGCGATTTCGGGTGATCAAAAGCACAATTCAATTTAATATTTGTACCCATAGGAATGTCAACAGTACAAGGGGTCTTCCGCCCAACCAACAAAAAGTATTTTTATCGTTTGCAAAACGTTGGTAATAGTCACATTGAGTAGATACACACCAGTTTTCAGTCTTGTCATAGCTACAGTGCGTGTTACAAAAGAACTTTGAATGGAAGTGTGGTGGCATTTTGCCAAGTTTGGGACTCAATGAGATTTGGCACGGATAAATAACCAAGGTCATAGCAATATTGGTATTAGTGGAGCTGTGAAATAAGATTCTAGGGATCAGGCAGCAAAGATGATACTACAAAGAGGTCAGGGCTCCATCCATTCGTAGAATGCTTTAATTTAAACGTGGATATATGTCCTTTTTGTTCCACTTTACAGACGATACATTTATCCTAAGGCCGATTGGTGACCCGACTGAAGGAGCCTCTGTACTTGAGGTTTACGGTGGTATTTCCGGCTGGGTAAAGAATCTGCACCGAAAATTGGAGCCTTATAACGCTGACGTCGTGTGCCGCTATTTGGGATATAAAACCTCTCTGGGCGCGATCGTGTTTTTTACCCACTGATGTCAACAGTACCACAATAAAACCAGCTCTTCTATCCATTAGAGTGTTTTTCGTACGATGTCAATATATGAATGTTTTACTGAATAAGGTCACGTGTATATTCGATAAATGGTGATGCAGGTTGTTATATTGTGTCCAAGGGGTAAGCTAATATTCAAACTATCAGCGCTCACTTAAATATTTCTAACGTGTGTAGCAGCATGGAAGAAAGAATAAGGAACCACAACGACTTCCCAACCATCTGTTTATCCATTCGAACCCTTTGATGTGAATCCATCTGCCGCAATGATATCGGCGAGCAATCATTACTGGGATTTTTTTTTTTTTTGAAATTCTATGTACGAACAAACCCTCGAAAGTGAAAAGTATTTGCATATTACAAAATGTTCCGGTTGTCTCCGATGTGTATCATGGTTCTTTTTTTCGTTAATACTCGTGAGTGTAACACGTTCTAATCGTTCTTTGTGATTCGCTTGGGTACCCATGCCGTTCCGTGGTTTGAAAGTGATCTATAATGGGACGAATTTGCAGTTAAATCCCCCAGCGAGCGAGCTTTTCGTTGATGCATGAATTCAAAAGATATACCTTTTAATAGCCATAAGAAAATGACACTTGTGTGCTACTGCAAGTAAAAATTACACACTCAGGGTTATGTAGATATCGTTCGTTGTCCCGACTAGTGTCGAATCTGATTTTTTGGTCAAATTGATTACTAGTTGATTCTGGTTGCCCTTTTATGTACTCTTTATTGCCTCAAACATGAAAGTGAAATTACAACTCTCCAACCAAAATAGCCGCAGCGAATAACACCCATTTGTATAAAACGTGTTTCACAAACAATCGAATTCGTATTTGATAGCTTTGCGTGTCCAATTATCTCAAAGCACCCAGATGAATTGTGAACGAATGCGTATTAGCTGGGACAAAAATTGCTGACTTCAGTGATCACAATCGATCTAGTTCTGTCAAGCTTTAAGGAATCGGAAATTTTACCTTTCTTCATGAGGGTTGGTCATGTTATTTCACATATTATTAATTTTTGTGTTTTAATTATGAAGTTTGTACTTATTGAAACATATGGTCTGTGTGTCGTGACACTATCAAAGTGTTTGGTAGTTTTTAAATCGATGTGTGCAAATAAATCGAAATTTTCACTTTTAGGGGGACATAGTGGCATTAACCCCGTATTACCAAAGGGAGGAGTTACCACCCAGGTAAATTTTCCATCCTGTGCCCAAAACGTCAGCAAACGTTAAAACTATTCGTAAGGGGTCTTCCATAATTATTTCCCATCCTTCTGCTCATTTTGGCGAATCAAATGTGAAGTAGCCACCGTCACCACCGGGGTTAGCGTCAAAGTCGATTAGTGGGTGATGTCTATTACCTCTACTACCCATCATGGAAAATTCAGCATTCTGATTGGTCATTTACTGCCCATTATTCTGGATTACTGCAATAATGGCCGCTAATGCATTTTTTATTATCATTTATTTTCATTCAAGCAGCATACAAAATACACCTAAATTAGGCATATTTGGCTAACACGCTCTACAAACCAACAAAATAAAATCAAGTTATTTAGTAAAAATAGAAATAAAGGTTTGTAGTAACTTCTATATGGGTTTATAATGTATCCTCGGGCGGAAAAATAAAAATATGGGCGCCATTATTTATTTTTCCGACCCCGGTGTCGGCCATTTATATTCGCCTATACATGATCTAAACGCATTCCCTTTAGTTATTATTTCAGTGTTTTAATATTGTTGCACTGTATTGTTCAAATTAATATTTTATCTGTCATTTTATCATTTGGGGGCCAAAACCCCGCATGAAAATCCAATATTCCTACCGTTTTGATGCAAAATTTAATTTTTTTCTTTCATTTTATCTCTGATGTGTGGCTGTGGAAATGGGAACCAATTTTGCCAACTTTTGAACTTTACGTCATTGTGACCCATACTAAGTCATGGTGGAAGCAATAAAAAACGGAGGACACAAAGCTATCAACTGGTCCCAAATCTAAATATCTATTGCTTTATAATAACCCCTTAGTAAACCTGTTGGCAAAATAAAATTGGTAAACATATTGTAAAAGTTTTAATTTTCTTTGATGTTACTTGGATATTCTGCAAACTAAATAATTACTACTCAAACAATCATTTTAAAAAAAAAAAAAAAAAATCGCTTCTCTCCAGGAACAAATTGTGTATTTTCTTTTTGGAAGTTGTTTTTACAAAGCGTTACTGCCCCCTAAATTGTTTAGATTATGTTACAAACATTTTTATAACTCTTGAGTATTTACCCATTTAACTGTTTAATCGTTTACAAGTTGGTATTA
Source organism: Ophioderma brevispina (assembly GCA_023653785.1). Classification (NCBI taxonomy): domain Eukaryota; kingdom Metazoa; phylum Echinodermata; class Ophiuroidea; order Amphilepidida; family Ophiodermatidae; genus Ophioderma; species Ophioderma brevispina. The sequence goes on from JAMKCH010036916.1 coordinate 5,963, forward strand.
TTTTAAGCGGGTACATTACTTTAAAAGATGGGGAACTATATATGTAATTTGACATTTAAGAAAACGAAGAAAAAAATAATGGGTTGTTATAAAGTTGTTATATAGACCACTTTTATCGCTCCAAAACTTTTCAGTTTCAGTTATGAAACATTCCAGTTACATTTTTAAATATTTTCTGAGCTCCATTTTGGAAAAGGTTCTAAAAAATATTTATTGTGTGTTGCAACATGCATACTATTTATAATTTTTATATAACATGAACACAATGTGTTGTGTTCCTTATAAACGTTTACACCTGAAATGTATGGTTTTTTCTGCAAAAATGAGTTTAATTTATGTTAAAAACATATTGGGACTAATTAAATATATTAATTGTAAGGAGCCAAATTCATCATCATCGTCATCGTGGTCATATCATCATTCATCATTCATCGTCATCAGTAGAATCATGTCGTCGTCAAGCTCGATGTTTCCTTATTCGTTATTGCCACCATCATAACCGCCATCGTTATTCTATCATCGTGGCATCATCTGGCGTCACATTTTTAAAATAGTAAAACACCGTTAGCTATAGTAATCTCACCATACAACATTAGAAATCAACGGAGTGTTCATCAGTCGAATACGTATTCGACTCCTTAGAAAACAGGTGAATTCTAACATTTGGGTTTTGACAAACTGTCGAATCACGTTCAGTGGCCCCATATTTGAATAAGATAACAGTTGTTCTTGGTATTTTATACTGTCGTCAGTTAGTAACCATCATGTCTTTTAACATCACCACGAAAATAGCCATTTCTTTTAGTTCATTTTTTAAATTACACGCATTCATAACTCAAAACTTTCCACCGCCGTTTTCTCAGAACTAGCATTTATGTGATTCGACAGTATGCACGACCCCGACCGATATGTTTAGGTTATTGTTTTCTTATTGTTCATTAAAAAACAGTCACAATCACAACGAATTTGATACTCCTAGCGGGACTAGACTTGATTAATGTGAATTTGACGAGCATGGGTACCCGACCAAAATCCATGCATCGCGTGGATTCGATGATTCCCGACGACCCGGAATCTTTACGCAACCACGAACTGCGGAATTCTCGAGCGAGAAAATGGATTAGGATGATCCTCAAGAAGGGCCATTTGTGAGGATATGAATACACAATTGCAATTATAGGCGGCAGATTGATTGGTCAAAAGCAAAGTGGATCGTTGTGGTTCCGTCTGCAGCTCTTCTTCAATGGTAGGTGTAAACCAATCTTACTAAAACGTATTTTAAAACATAAAAACACAATTCAAATCAAATATAACTTAGCTTGTAAGTGAATGTACTTTTATTTACAAACATTACATTAGAGTTAATACCATTACTAATATTAAAATTCAGCTAATACAGTATTAACAAAAATAAACAAATAAAGATAAATTAAAATAAATGCAGATCATATGAAATAATAAATATAAATTACAATCAAGACATTCTGGCAAGAAATAAGAAAAAAAACACAATAGTTCTCTATTCAACTATTTATAATCTGTGTTAAAACGATAGTACGTAGTTTTGGAATGACTGTCGCCTACTCAGAGTTCATCACCACATCATAGGGACGAAGCTGGACACTAGTGTATCGCTCAGACAAGCCATTATAACTCGATTCGCGTTGATACGTTCGTCACCCTGGAGTTTTGGACCTATTCCATAAGTCCGGAGAAAGAAAATGCACGAATTCAAATGCACGTGCCACACCGGATTATCTGGAGGACACTCCAGTCATTAACTCACTTTCACCTGCCACTAAATACATTTCATTAATGTATGGAAACGCACTACAGTGCATTTCAGGCCTTAAAATTGCTTACAATAACATGATTAAAGCAAATATTAGCCACATTTTTGTGAAGAGAGCCCCAATTTTTCAAAAATATTGAGATTTTACAGGTTGCCTTGGTAACTGGCTAGTAAAAATACCTGTGAAAGGTAAAATTTGAGGTATGCAATTTTATTATGAAAATATTAAAGGGGGATTTTGTAATTAGGAATAATTATTATCGGGAGATCGCCGATAATAATTCAACGGATGTGGAACGGCCTTCCACTGTGAAATAGCCGAAAAATAGCGCCATGTAAGTATTACGATTCACCATTAGTTGTTTTATTGGTTCCGGAAATCAAGTCAGAGGGTTAGTTTCTCGAGTTGGCACTATTTCATCATGGACGGACATAAACGTAGCATTCCAGCTCTGCCGTTATAAGTCAAATCTGGGTCCCCAATTCCAATGACAAAATCGATTATTTACTCGATATAAATACGCATGTTGGTAGAATTCTCTTTCGCAGGTATAGATTCGTAGACAATTGCAACGTAACTGTGCCAAAAATATCAAATTTTGAAAATTGGGGCGCTCTTCAAAATGTGCCATTATTGCTTTAACAGAAGTTCCTGCGCCTCATTTAATTTCACCTCGCAGAAGGGTACGGGGTCACCATATCAGATGAATCGAGTATAAAATTAAAGTGCTCATTAAAGGGAAGGAGCCATATAAAATAGTCATAGGGACCGTTAGACGTGTGGAATACTCTATCAGGTAATTTCACCCTCACATGGGATCATGACATAATGTATTTATTATTAACGCTCCTGGTACTTGAACAATTGAGCTCTTTGCAATATAGACAACTTGGAATGCGTTGTTGTTGCTTGATTCCATAAACTGTAGATACCTATGTTCTAATGGTTTGTCTGAGCCCAACCACTCATTTCATCTTCGCCTGGTTTCGTGGCAAAATGATTCTTTCAAATTTGCATAAAAGCTCGAAGCATAAGCACTACAACCTTTCGGTTCCGAAGGAGAAAGGATGGGCACACTACAGATGTAGTATTTCTTTGTGCTGGATATGTGCTTGTTATGCCACTGACCTTTTTTGAACAAGAAATTATATGCAAAAAACATAATTATATAAATTGTGTAAAAATATTGAATATTGTTACATATTGGAACCCGTATGGTATTCGAATGGTATGAGGATGTAGGCAGGACCATAGAGCTACCAATGCGAAATTATTATACGTGTATGGCAAGAATTACGCACAATAGAAGAGGAAGCACTTGGTATTTTTCCGAAAAAACAGGGTTTTTTTGTCGACCGAGAAACCAGGTTTTTCGGTGAAAAAGGTCTCTCGGTTTTTCAAGCTTCTCGGAAAATAAACTAGGTTTATCAACAACCTAGCTTGACGAATCGATAAGCAAGGATTGAAAGACAAGGTATTTTGCCGGGTGGCTGATAAACTAGTTTATCAATCGGAAGCAAAAGCCTATAGTTTTTCAAATGGAAAAAGAACGAGAGGATGATGAACCTATATAGCACCTGATATTAGGGGTGGGCAAATATGAACTTTTTTTTACAAATATTTGTAAACGAGCATATTCTATGGGCCATTTTGGCTCCTAAAACTGAATCAGGCAAGCTTTTTCACTCGAGATAAATTTGAGTTTGGTTACGTGGAGTTTATAAAATTTTGTAATGAAGTCTAATAAGGCTTTTCTGTACTTTTGGAAAACAAAAAAACAAACATGAATTTCATCCTGAATTTTGAAGAAACTCCAATACGTGCTTTACAGGTTTAGGCAAAAAATTGTCAAAGAAAAAAACTGAGCAAGATTATTCCAAATGGCAGAAAATATATTTTGTTCAAAAACCCTCTTCAATTGAAGGCAAGGCAATTGCACAGAACAACCAAAACAGACCCACTAGTTTGTGAGGGAGTGAAAATTGAAGGAGTCTATTGTTGTAAGGTCAGCTTTGAAACCAGTTGCTAAAATTGATAATTCTGGGAATGGTCCTGGGGGTATTTTCATACCATGTGCATGTGTGGTACTATTAACATATTGTAGTAGGAAACTCAAAGAGGTGTATTCCCGTTTCTATAAATAATTTAAACCAGTAGGTGAAAGTTGTAGCTGTGCTAAGAGTGAACATGCCCTCTTATTCTAGACTACCAGAACTTGGTATTTTGGAACTATGTTTTTACAAAGGGAGGCAATTACCGCGCTTATGTACTCCCTCACTCCTCTTTCTCCTTCTCTCCCCTGTCGTTTTCTATGTGTCTCTCAGGATGTTGTTGGTTTGTCACCGTTTGTGTGTTTGTTTATTTCGTGCTCGGTACAACCATATATGACCCAAATAACTTTCATGTCTCCTACTACCTTTTTATAAGACCCTTTTCAATTTCGATCCCATTGACTTTATGTACAAAAAACTTCAACATCACACTTGGAACCAACCCAAAATAGTTACCTTCAGTGAAAAAAACTTGCATAGGGTCTTTTCACGGAAGCCAAAAATGGCCATAGAATCCACCGTTTTAAAAAAGTTGTAAACTTGCCCACCCCTACTGCAATTATATGTAGCAAGGCTTGCTTTTAAAAGAAATCGCCAATGGGGATGCAAGTGCACATCTACCAAGGGTGGCAGTGTTGTCACATCCGTCCGATATAACCTAATTTGTTCTTGCAGTTTTCTCACACTATAAAACTCTAAAGTAGTTAAGGAATTGAAGTGATTCGAGTTATGGGCTTGAATCAGTACGTTTGGATATTGTTCATATGCAGGACATCGCTGTAAAGGCAAATCAGTGATTTGCTAGATTAGAAAAGAGAATCACCAAAACTTAGATTTCTGCATGTCAGTAACTAGTACCCAAACATACCCTATGAGTTATAAGAGTAGCAGCAACCTTATAAAGATAACACTTTTGAATAGAGATTCGTATAATTTCCTCATTTTTTTTCTTCCCCTTTTTGTATTTTCATTCCTTTCGCAAAACAATACCATACAATTTTTTTTACGCACATATCCTTCACTTTTAAGCTATTCCTGCAAATTTTAAATATTTTCATTCTTTCACTTATAGTCTTTAGAGGGACATATTGACAAGAAAAAATATTCCGACATAATGAAATGTACCCTTTCTGAAATTACTTCCACAAATTTGAAAACGATTTGAATGTTTACATTCTGTAAAAACAGTAAAACAGCAAGAGTTTGTGGCAGTTTGTGGCAATTTCTGCCACGGGAAATCAAGGTGTTGACATACCGTATCTGCCAGAATTTACACCGTATCTAGCAAGTTTTGCGACACAATTCAAAAGCATTCAGACTGGGATTCAGACATTGTACTTTAGCCTTGTAGTAATATGATCTGTGTGCCAGTGAAGGGGATAGCGGGATTAGCAATGACAAAGCAATGGATGGAGACGATGACTGCATACTTTAACGTTGTAAATGCTAGCTAATGTCAGCCTCCTTGCTGAGAAATGAAGCTACAGGAAAAATAACAATTTCCTTTTTTTTTGAAAATGTAAACATCAAATTATTAAAGTATGGGAATATACAATGCAAGTGATGATAGGGATGGGCGCTGGCCAGTTGCCGGCTAGATGAAGCAAATGATTGCATCGATTTCCTGACGGCAGCGGTAATAATAATAGGCAACAGCGCTTTGAATCCTTGGGAAAAGGGGCTTACAAATTTGGGTATGATTATTATTATATTTTACAATGGGTGGAAATAATTTCAGAAGGGCCTTATTCATTTTGCTACAAATATTTTCACGCCATTGGTTCCTCTGCTATATGATCATACTTCAAGCTCAGTTTTACAACGTCTTCTAACATTTTTGATAACAAAACAGAAACTTCGAGAAGAAATGAGTAGTTTGCAATGGCGCCTTGTTCACGGGTAACGTCGAGTACTTTGTTGAAGCTCGGATCAATAGTGATCAAAGATCGCAAAGAATTTGCCTTGATCCAATGAGGAAGTAAAGGAAATTGCCCTGCCTTGTCCAACAGAAGATACACAAGATCCATGGATAGAAAATGATACAGATTTCACTTACGTTTTCACAGTAGGATACTACGGACGTTAAAGCTCCATATGATATGAAAATAGAAGCTAATATACCAAGGAATTGTTCATTTCTAGGGAAAGAGGAACTTAAGCGAACTTGCGGTAATTAAGACTCACTATAAACTCGTATCATTGTATGGAGCGCGGGAAAAAAAAACAATGGTCACCTGACAAACAAAGTTAGTCCAGTGGTGCCCATTTGGATTAACTGCCACTTAGTCGTCTACTGGACACTTGTCCATTGTAGTCCTTCTGGATAATTGATGAATAGCATGCACCTTAATAAGTGCGAAGCGAAGCTCTTATAAACTAACGCGGATACAAGTATTGAAAGCTATTGAAAATCTATAGTCTGACAAGTTTACGAAATGCTGACCCTCATTTGATCCCCCTTTTCGTTCTTACCATTAAACTCTACTGAGTCAAAAAAGCGGACGGTACCGGACGATTCGCCATTTTATATTGTACTTAATTTGTAGTCCGATATTCAGCAGAATTATTGAATTTAAAGTTGTTGGATATTTGTGTTCGCGCAAATTTATTTTTATGTACGTGTGTTCTAAACTAAACTATGATAATGTTGTTCTGATGTTGTAAAAATTATGACTGGAATAATTAAATAAAACGATATTTTCTAGGTGTTCAAATAAATTTGGTTATGTTTCACCAATCGATGGCGCCCTTTTAAATTCCATAATTTTTCAGGGGAGGGCGGCCAAGAAATTCTAATTTATACGTTGCATTGCCAACCCTCTCTGTGAGCGATGTGCAAATGAAAATGCCGACACCTTATTGCCTATTTCGGTCTTTAATATAACCTTTCTCCCTAATGCCCTTTTTATGTCGCTTTCCCGGTCCCTGGCTTGTTTTTAGAGGAAAAGTGACCCTAGATCTAACAAGAAGGATACCGCTACCGCCCTTTTTTGTATCGAATCGTCAGGTTGGTAGTATTTTGGTCCTCTAGGATGGCGTTAGTATAATGTGATATAAACCAATCGTCACATGTTATTCCGCTCGCTAACTGTAGATCAGTATAGGACGATCAACAACAGCATTGTATTCTATTATTGGGTAGAGAGATGACACGTCACCTGTGTTAACAGAGGTCTACCAAGGATGCCAGTTTTAGAATACAAACGATGACATCAAAGAAACAGTACCCTTATCAGAACACAATGCTGCTGTAACACAAAGATAATCATTATGGTTCTCAGTTAATAAAATAATATAACAATCATACTAAGTATGGGAATGGGCAAATATTAAATTATCAATTTTATAATGAGCTCTTTTAAGTTATTTAAATTAATGTTCCTATCCTTTTTTTATTTCCACCTCAATTTGCATAAAATTACTATTCATATCTTTTTATTTTGGCGGAATAAAACTCAAAACAAAGATGCCTTAAGGGGGAAACAGAAATTCCCCTTAGTCCAACTTTCGTGACTAACAAAGAAAATTTCCCTCCCCTTCATTACTATTAATCACTAATAATAATAATATACACACTTATATAGCGCAACACAACAATGTTGTCTCAATGCGCAGGTCATTATTATGATTAGGCCGCCGCCATCAGGAAATCGGCAAGATACTGTCAACTTCATTTAGTTGTGCTGCTTGTCCCTTATCGCACTGCCTTGTCATAACCCATGACAATTTATATAGACATTCAGCCGAATAAAAACACATCCACATGAGTAATCCCATCAAATGCAACAACGACAGAACTTAAGTGAAGGTTCCATGCAGAACAATGACATAAGTATAGTAGAATAGTAGTGCACTAGAGCTCCATCTTGAAAACTCCACCTCTGTCCAAAACCGGGGTATAAGTTTATTCTACAAAAGTCCTTAGTATTGGCAGGACGAAGCTTTTAAATCCAACACGAAAATGGGACGAGAAAAACAATATCCTCACTTTGTCCCACCCATAACCCCCACAATATAAACTGGGGTAAAGTAGTTGAATAATTCCATTCATTGCACATGCTCAAGAAACAGTGACAAAATGGCCAACAAACCATCATTAGCAAAAGACATCTCTGTGCGGCTTTGAAAAAAAATCAACCAGACCAACTCTCTCTCTCTAAACCCTTTCATGGTTTCAGTATGTGGGGGTAGACGCTCTGGCACATGTCAACAATATTTTTGAATGTTGAAGCCTTTCACATTCAAAAGTGGACTAACTTGAAATAAGGCCACCCTATTAATTGCAAAGCCAAGAAATGTGATCTATGTTTCTTACCAGTAATGGTTGCGGTGGACACCATATTGGCCAAACAGGGACTTCACACCTCCCCCTCCAGAAAAAAGAGTTCCTAGACAAGCAAATTAAACATCCTTCTACACGTCATATCCACAATAGTAACCACAGATCGATTGATAAAAACCGGAAATCAAGCACGAGATTAAATTACCTGTGTTGCGATTTTTTAAAGTTGGCAAAGATGATAAGTCCAACGAATGGCCGCCGAGAACTGGTTTAATCAAACTATTTTCGAAAATCCATATTTTTACATGCGAATGCTCTTACTAATACTAGCCCACCATCTGTCAATGACTAGCCACCATCCTCTTCCGGTTAAACGGAAATACTTTTTTTTTTTTACACTTTTTTTATTTAAAATTGTTTGTTTGGGTAAAATGTAGTTTCACTAGAAAAAAAAAACACACGTTTAGAGTTGATTCCCCTTATTTGACCGGTCTTTTGAACATTTGTGGCTTTAGTATCAACGGATAATTGCAAAGCAGTAGTGATACCCATTTACTACCTGTTTCCAATACGGTTTGTTAATTGAAGTTTCGGCAGGCCCACATATTTAGGGCTATTAAATACCGTATGCCTTATGTTAAGGCTATATAGATATGGTGATACAATTGTGCAAAAATATAATATTAATGTAATCTTCCAAGTCTGTCTAGACTAGATCATTCAGAGAGCAAATTAAAGAAATAATTGTAATATTTTGGTTAAAATGTACCTGTGGCCCCTTATGTATGGAATTGCTTATATGTTCTTGGAACTTAATTGCCTGTTGTTCCTGTTTTGGATATTTGCACCCAAACGGTCGATAATAGTGGTTTTATATTATAAAACCGTAATATATACCATTAGCATCTAGCTTAGGAATCTGTTTCGCCCTTGCCTGATAATCTACTAGTAGAGGACCCAGGTCAAACACCATCGTTTACCCCCCTCCTACAAAAAAGGTTGGACGTTTGGTAAGTTAGTGTGGACCTCTATATCACGCTAGGTAGTTAGTACTCTCACATTGTGATGTCAATTTTTCAATAGGTGCCAATTAAAAGGTTAACATGGTCAAACTTTTAATATGTTTCCAAACATAGTTGAAATGTATGCCTATGTCCTTCTTGTCATAAGGATTCCAAAACATGTATGTTATATACAATCTATGACTATTGGTTTGTAGTAAGGTAAAAATGGCTAAAAGGAAAATTGGCTAAAATGGTAAAAAAAAGGTCCATTTCTATATATTGTATAATTTCTATATAAGGGAGGCACAGACCTATGCCGGGGGGGCCTTACAATTACCTTTGGCAGCAACCTTTATTACACCTTAGAAATATGTAAGTGCCTGCACCTCTCCATGCTTGTGCTGGATTTACCCAGGGGGATTTCTCCTCCCTCTGCATGGGTGCTCCCTACCTACTCTACTTACCTACTTTTACTTATTACCCCTAACCTTTTACTCCTTTCAATCATCTCTTTCCATACTTTCGCAACCCCGTTGGCTAGGATAGGTGAAACAATCTGGTTGGCTCGACCTAATGAGCCATTGGTTTTTTGTTGCCTTTTGTTCTTTAATTGTTGGCTTTTCTTTGGATCCTATGATTTGTTCTTATGCCCAGGTTCGTTTATGCTTTCTATTCTTCTCCCTGATCATCGGTAAATCCCACTCAATCAATGATGCTTAAATCTGGGGTACAGGACACAGGTCCCTAGTAAGGCGGTGAAGGTGCAACCCAACGGACATCAGGAAGATTGGGAGTTTGTCTAAGGACTCTTTCCACAAGATAAATCATCCTCCACCTCTTTATTGTCTGCAAAACGAGTGTGGGTGGCCAAGGTGCGTGACACTCCGTTCTCTCTTTCCTTTGATCTTCCTTTATTTATTGGAGTAAGAGTAGGGGTCCTAGGTATAACTTTAGGTCAAACAACTATGGTGAAATAGTACCAAAATGCTTTGGCCTTGTAGGTTGGTTCGTTTGTGCGAAAAAGGACTAAGATTGACCATCCCTTTTGCTACCATAACCTTCCCCTTAGCTGCCTTGCAGATTGTCACCGTAAAGACAAAAGGCTAAGGGACCTTCCCAACAGCAAAGGGTGCTGGGACCTGGCGAATCCCAGCTACTATTTAGCTATTTGACAAGATGAATTGTTTTCAACGTAGCACCAGGGTTAAAGCCCCTTATTTAAATCTGGGTGCCTTCTGAGTCACATTGGTCTATAAATACCAAGTATGCATGAATGGGTTGGTCCTAAAGCCTACTGGACACTGGGCCAACCCTGATATTGACAAAAAGATGCATTGGCCAACTTTGTTAGACGCAAACATGCTTTCATTCATCATAGCACATTTTAAGTGTCCAGACACTTTCAACAACAGCCCAAGAAATGAAGAACTCGTACATGAAGCACAACTGTAATGATATCGATGTCATCTGCCTACAAGAACACCCCGCCGTGTGCACAGTGAACCTCTACTACGGGCCGAATATTCCATGGCTTTCCTATTACATACAAACAAGCAAAAACACAGGCCTCCTGCATGAAGAACAAACAAAGAAATGCACTACAGGGGTGGGGTTTCTTTTACACCAAAGGCTCTCAAGTCATGTGCAACCTTGTCCAACTTAATGAGCGCATCTTGACGCTTACACTGACGGGCAATCCTAAAACCGTCTTTGCTGTTCAAACAGCCCCCACAACGACTATTCCGAAGAAACTGTCTCTCTCTCACTTTTACCCACCATGAACTTTCCACTGCCACCAGTACAGTTTCAGCCCATACTCTCTGTACATCCATGGATATTACAATGCTAAGCTTTGGTCTGAGACACGCTGTCACCTTGCAACAACGAGTCCTAACGAATGGAATGTACAGAAGGACTTCATGGAACAATTTAACCGAACCATTTAACCTTGTTGCCACTAATACCAAATTCCAAAATCTTCAGTTAGACTGTGGACACACCGGCGCCAAATGGAGAACTTGTCCAACTGGACTATATCTGGTTCAAAAATAAGTGGATTAACAGCATTTAAGAACTCAAGAGCCCACAACACTTTTGAAGCTGTAAGTCGGATCACAGAATTGTCCTCTTGCAGAGCCAGATAAGTTTATCGTCATAGTAAACCACCTCCCAGAGATCCCATATAGAGACGGGAGGAGGTAGTGGGGATCCAAAGCTTTGTGTACAGTATACTGTAGCGTTACATAACAGGTTCACCACTCTTGTTGATGAGCTAGAAGACAAGAATTCCGCAGCGCGGTATATAATGTCCTCACTACAGCCAACAAGAAAAATGGCATTGAAGATGTCCAGAAGAAAGAAGAAATACTACTTTCTGCCCATTTTGCTCAAATGACAAAGTCCCAGCAAAGCCAGAGAAAAACTGTCTGCAGCCAAGAAGCAACTCGTCTAACTTCCCACCAAAGCTTCAAAAGCAGAACCTTGATGCTGCTAAGGCTGCACGTGATGACGCTTACAATGTTGTGCTTGAGGAGCATGTATAAGTCCCCAAGCCTGAAGCACTTGACGCCCTCCATCTTGAAAACAAGCATGCCGCTGCCTGGGAGGCCTTGAGGGAGCTGACCGATAAGCAGGCTACCCCACCTATAAATATCAAAGGTGAAACAAACTGAAGAGCGACCTTGAACACAGGGTTTCAGCACGTTAGTTCTCTAATTATTGGGGGCAAGCCAGTTCAGAATAACACTAACTGATTAACCTTTCCCTTTCATCACACAATATAGCAAGACACCCTTTCCCCACCAGACTGTGACCTTTCACCTATGGAGGAGCTTCAAAATCTGCTGAAGAAACTGAAAACACCAAGACACTGGTCCCGACAACATGTCCCTGCAGTGAGTCTGGAAGAACACTATGCCATGATCAACTGTTAGAATTTGGTAATAACACCTACATGGAAACAACCAGCTGCCTTTTTTTCAACATCATTCATCATCTCCTCTACCAAAGAAATGCGACCTCCAACAACCCCAACTACAGAGGATTACACTGTTCCACCCACTGGCCTCTAAGATCTACACTCAATGCTGCTCAACAGAGTCACTCCTCACATAGATCCCCTTCTCAACGGAATCCGAACGGTTTTCGCAAAGGCAGTTCAACACTACCTCAGATACTTGCCCTCGGAGGGATCATGGAAGAGTTGAGAATTTCCAAAGAAAACTCTTCAATTGTGTCGTAGATTTTCCAAGGCTTTTGAGTGTTAACAGTGATGTAATGGCCTGCATATTCTCGCCACCTACGGGTCCCAGATGAGAAACGGCCAGGCAATTGCCATCATGTCTGATAACCCATATAGCTTTGTGGCAGACCATGGATGGGCCCCCAAAGGAGTTCCTACCAACACTAGACTCCTCCAAGGAGATACTCCTTGCTCCATATCTCTTTGTATTCGTGGTGGATTACATCCTCAGACATATTCTTGACACATGAACTACAAAGGACTTACCATCAAACCCAAGCGTTCCAGACGTTACATGGGTCAGCATCTACGACCTTGATTACGACGCAGATGATCTAGCTCTAACAGCTGATCTGATAGTGGTGCCAACAAGATCCTACTACCTCACTTGAGAATGCTGGCAGACAAAAGTCGGCCTACATCTAAATGCCAAGAAGACTGAATATATGACTGTCATTGAGGAAGACGATCCAACCTCATCTGCACAGAGATGGTAGCCAACTCAAAGGAGTTCAAGGATTCAAGTTATCTAGGGCCTATGTTGCCGACAGCAAGAAAGACTTCCTGTCACGCAAAGACAAGCTTGGGAATGCCTGCAATAAACTACAAACCCACTCATGTCAATCTGGTATCTCCATTCAACCAAGCTGAAATTCTTTAGAGCCTGTGTAGATAGTAACTGTTATATGGATCTGAAGACCTGGACCATGAAGAAGAGCTACAGGATAGACTAGATGGCACCGTACACACCAAGGCTTCTTATGCGAGTACCAACATATTCCTGGCGTGAGCACAAGACCAAAGCACAGATATTGGAGATATCCCTCCATTTCATATTCTGTTGCCCAACGCCCGGGCCGTGCACGATTATGGCCGGTCAACTGTCATCGTTATTATTTACCCCATTATTCTCATACGTTCCACCTTGTTGGAACTTAACCATGCCAAAACAGGGGTCGTCGCCGCCCCCCTTTAACTAACATTGATTGTGATTGCTCGAGAACATCCAGCAGGATCCATCTGACAATCCCCAACCATAAATGACAAGCGGGGACATTTGGCGCTACATGGTGACAGCATCTCGGCTGCGGCCGTTAGATATATTGTACGGGGTCAATCAGAAGTTGCTCCAATTTTTGGTAAAAAATGAAGAAGTTTTGTTCATCTACTCAATGTGTGTCAAAATATATCACCATCCTAGTACATGTTATCATGTTATGCGGCAAAATAGGTCATTAGGGCAATTAATGCCATTTGGTGTTGAACCTTCTTTGCCCCTTATCTCCTTTTAGTAAACATAATCAAACGATACTTTTGGGGAGTCCTCTTACCTGTAACCTCAGGCAATGATTTTCAAGTATTAAATATATCCGATTAAAACTTTTCATGTTGACCAACATTAAAATAAACAAGACCAATTGAGAATTGACCTGTGTTCATTAATACCATTTTAGTCCTTTTTACCAAAAAAAAACCTTAAAAGGTTACCCTATAAAACTAACCTCCAAAACCAATGTCGTAGGTGGTACAAACCTTTTATACATTTTTTGGAATCTTATAGCAGATGTAACATTATGATGGCATATTGGGCATTTCAACATATTTTGGGGCATTTGAAAAGTCTTGATCCCCCTGTGTAAACTTAATTGACCCCGTTGAAAAAGTGATAAAACACAATCCGAGGTACTAACTTACCAACTACCTAGATTGATGTAGACCAGGGTCCCATACTAACTACCAAAGGTGTTAACCTTTCTGTAGTATGGGGTAAACGAATTCCTTAATAAGGCCCCAATTATATTCTGCTCCTGTTCTATAAATATAATTGTACACCTGTCTAAATCTAATAATTAATGCAGGTACAAACGGCGCAAATTTAAAGGAGTAGTTGTTTTGAAATTGAGAAGAGAAAATTGCTTAGTTTCGCCCTCCTCAACTTACGATTGTTTGTAAATAAGAATAGTGGGGGACTGTATGAACAATGGGACTAGAATTATGGGTAACTAGTATTCAAATCACGAGGAAGAGGGGAGGAGGGGGGTGAGGGAGGGGTGGGGGGTAGTTGTAGTCACGCGCAGGGGTAGAGGCAAGAGAAGGAAGAAGGAGGGGCTGGATAAACTTGGTGAATTTTGGTCACAACAACAAAATTCTTTATACATTGATAATCGCAAAAATTGATGGAACACTTTGCACATCCCCTTTCATGGCCCCCAGTTGGAATTCAAGGGTACAGGGGTACATTTTTAAATGTTCCGATTGTGTTGACAAGCACACCATGGGTGTCGTCTGGTTTACAACAAGGGTTCCAAAAAGGTATAGTTTATACTACCGTGACTATAAGTTTTTGGAATTAATGGGAAAAACTATAAAAATGGTAAAAAAAGTTAATTTTGGTTTGTACAAGGGGTAAAAAAATAAAAATGTTTGGAATTTTGTGAAATAAGTTTTTTGTAAAATGTGGTTCAATTGTTGGTTTAGGCTCAATGAATGAAATATAGAATAGTTTTGAACGAGTCTGGTTCTTAACCTAAAATGGCGATAGTTCAACTGCTAGCACGCTATTGCCAGCCTATTGGATTCTATTGACCTATTACCTATTTTGTTTGATAACGTGAAAACTAAGCATAATAGATAAGGCCACCATCCTTATTTAATCCTTTAAAGCTTGGGAACATTTGCAAACACCACATAATTAACTGAATCAAAGCAACTTTTAACTTTTGTCCAGTACACATCAATGACTTTTTCACCATTATTTTAACAAGATTTTACCTCATAACTCCGAACTATAAGCCATAGATAGTGTAACTTTACATTTTTGGAATCCTTGGTGGCAAGTGCTTCCAACTTTTATTGATGTATAATGCCTAAAGTAACTGGTGTGCCAAAATTCAACATTTAATAATCCCGGACGGCGCACACTCTTACCCTACAGAGTTCCTCACTAGAAAGATGATAAGTCCCGCGGCCCGCCAAACAATGCTAGGGTAATTCTAGGATGCGTCATCTTTTTCTTAAGCACAACACCCCATGCCTGACTGTAATGGCCTGGTTGTTTGGAGGGGTCTTTTTTAATTTCGAGGTATCAGTTTTCAAAATATTTTCTTTTTTGTTCTTCAAATCGAGATAGAGGTACTTTTGCGGAGGGTTGAAATTGAAGAACGTTATAATACGAGTTGCGACCGGACGGTGTGACCATTTTTAACCAACATACATGCCAATGTGACGTGGTATTGTCAATGTTTTTGGTGACTGTTTGCATGGATTATGACTATAATTGCTCACAAGTAACGCATTACCATCAGCGCTGGTGTCCCCTTCTCTTCTTCCTGAGCAAAGCTATTATAACTGTACAGCTGTGCATCAATTTTTGAAAAATAAAATGTCATACCATTAGTTACTCAGTGCCCAATATCATGGACTGATGAAATAATATCATACGTTGCCTCAATGGAACAAATCAAATGCATGCTTATGATATTGACGGTATCAACTAACGTACATCTATTGTGCAATCTGCATTCTCGGACTTGGAAGACATTTCATCTATGGATCTGTACATGACACATCCTAATAGGTGCGGCAAATCGACTTCTATGTCGAAAAGGGGTTCACAAATTCGCAAGTGTTATACAACGTGCCCATTCCTCCCGATACAACAGGCCCTCACCTCCCCCTTTGTTCCTCCTCTTACCTATCATGATAATAATAGTTTGTTCTACTAAGAATCATCATTGCCCGTCGTGCCTAGCGTGCGATATGAAATATGATTTTCCCCTCTTTCTTAATATGTGGCGATTGATGAAGGGCATACTTTCACGAAATCTGATCACGTATCTCTTTGAAGATGTCCCATTTGGTTGGATCCCTGATCTTGATGTCAAATTGGTGCAGACAGTAGTTTTTCGTTTGGTTTCGTGCTGGATGGTACGAAGTGTGTTCCACAAACGAGACAAAAAAGGAGAGAGTTCATAGGTTCTTGACTTGATTTGTAAGCAACAACACTATTTTAATATTAATTAGAGGTCAACACAATCGTCTTTCGATTGCCTTCATGAAAGGCTCATGAAAATGTCAAGTAACTATTAGTGGTGAAAATTTAAACCCAAGCTTCCTGAAAATTATTTTGTCTCTGGATGGCAATGAGATTTTATAACAAACACCAAACCATCGTGTTTTTCTACCCGGTATAAGAAAGCCTTTGTTAGTCGAAACTGTTGGCCACATTTCCGGACGCTATTTGTAAATGTCACCTTATTAGACTTCTTTGCCTCTTCGAAAACAACACTCGACCTTCTACACCAATTGCATCTCATTGCACAGTGCCGCTGGTTCATTGGCAGGTCCGTCAGATTTTGAAAATATCATGAAAAACCTAAACTTGTATATGAAAGACGGTGTTGTTCTTCTCAAACCGGAGCTATATTAGGGTCACTTGCTAATTAATGAGTTTAAGAAAAATTATTAATAAAAGAACAGAAATCAGTGTACTCTGCGGCGATAATTGTGAGTGTTCCTTTACTTGATTGTGAATGGTTACATTAAAACAAACGAGTACCATATACATCAAAGCGGTTTCTTAATTTTTTTTTGATGATTTGCTTATTAATTCAAAGCGATTTTAATCATAGTCACCAGATGAACAGTTTCAAGTTTGTATCAGGTCCTCTACAAAATAACTTGACAACAATCAACCACAGATGCACGTCCTATCGGTTTGTCTCAGGACCTTCTCGAGACGCGACCAACACTTTGCATTGTTTGTTTGTCATTATTAGGCGAGCTTGGTACATTGGTCACCTATGCTAAATTCAAGCAACTTCGAAATAACTACGGTCGAAGCATCATGTGTTTCTGTATAGCTCTGTTCTTGGCTCAAATCTTTACCATTCTGTCAGATAAGATACCAGTGTCTCCTGCAGCTTGTGTGGCATTTGCCGTGGTGACTCATTACTCTTGGCTTGCCGTCTTCACTTGGACAACTATTCTCGCCATTATTTTGATTCGCACGTTTGCAATAAATTCGATGCTGCGTGTTGAGGATAGCATCAAAACGTTCCTCTTTTACGCGTTCTTAGGTTGGTGTACACCCATTCCAATTGTGATTATAGTCGTGAGTCTTCATTTCTGTCAATGTACTTCATTAGAAGTTATATACGGTGGAGAAACCTCATGTTGGATAGCCGATACCAGTGTTAATCTATATGCTTTTGGGATTCCCGTGGCTATTTCTATTGCTCTCAGCATAATCTTATTAACAGCTACACTGATTACCTTGGGTAAAGCTAGACGAAAATTAATATCATGAAGGACAAAAAAGCACACGAGAACGGCTGGAACGAGGTTATACTGCTATCAAAGGTATGCTAAATCTTATTATCAATAGTGGTATTTTTAAAGCAATAATGGCTGAGATTCACTAACTGGTTCAAGTCCAATTTAAGCCATTTACTGACTAGATTTGTTCAAGTGCCCGATTCAGGTACATATTCAGAAGGCCGGCTATAACTCTTCTTTTTTTTTTTGAGTGACGGTTAGACACTCCAAATCTAAGCATGGTCTTACCCCAACCCTTAACCTTAACGCCCACGCTAACCCTAAACCCAAACCGTAAACCTCTTTGATGGTTCTTTGAATCAAAAAGCCTGCTAATCAGAATGTTCTTGGTAGCTCTAGCGGGCCTTCGGAGTCAGGGGCGGCTTCTAACCATAGATATAGACAAATTAAAAGCTAGAAGCCAACGGCCATTTCGATTCGACGAGCCGTTGGCGGACGGGTAAATGTTAACGCCCAAAGACCATACTACGGTAACTTAAAGCGTATGAAAAACTGCAGGCAACCCCCTACTATAAATGCAACCTTAAACTCCAGGAGCATCGTCAGGATGTGGATGTCAGAAATGTTACCGTCCAGAGATCAGCCACGATGTTTAACCTACTTTTCATACCGATGTCCAAATACATGATTTTGAGGTCTCAATGTTGGCAGGTCTGCCTGTAGCCACAACGGTCAGGGACTCTTGGTTGTAGGTTAGGGCCCCTATAAAATGTGCACCTCAAGCATACCGAAGGGATTTGAAGATCAACCAATGGAGTGGGATCGCAAGACTTTTTAGTTGACTTGCGCCTTGCCCGAGCAGTAAGCACAGCAGCCTGTTCAGAAAGTCCGACTGAGTGTGCGATGCGTGGAAATTTTCAAGACAGCAAGGTTGAGAAGCTTTTGGTACATATGGGAGGAACAGGTCGGCTGGAGGACCGATTTAACTAGATTCCCCACATGGGGAGCACCGAGGCCCTGACTAGGCAACAGGAGCTGAGCAAGCGAAAGGAAGGCCCCAACACCATCAGGACGCGGACTCTTCGATGTCATCAAAATGGGGAACGCGTAGCAAGATCCTGACCAAATAAACAACACTGCATTACTGACTCACAGCCCAGGGGCATTGGCTCCATAAGTTAGGAGTGTACTGGCTCCATGCAGAGACAAGGGGCCCTTCTCTCCCTCCTTGTAAGGGTTACGTTATTTCTAGGCTCGGACCCGGATCACTTTCTTCCAGTCAGCGTCCGTGCTTTCACCAAATGCCAGAAGATCGCCCACGAGCTCAAAAAACATTGGATGATATGGTGGCGGCTTTAAGAGGAGAACATTGGCCGGAAACTTTGGTGGGATATCCAGGAGTCCAATAGTTTTGGGGTGTATAATAATGATATAAGGCTGTTGATTTAGGTGTCGGTGCGGCATGGCTACAGAGGCCATAGCTCTGTAGCATGGCGCGTATGTTCAAGGGATTAGGTGATAAGATACTTTCAGGAAGTTTATGGAGTTTGGAGTATGCACAGGTAATTTAAAGGTGCGTGTTCCGATCGTGTTAGGGACCCCCCTGAATTTACCCAGAAGTAGTGTCGGTTTGCTATCAGAGGAAGGCCGTATTTTACTCATTGTAGTCCTAAAATTGAGCCCTCAAATCCATTTCATACAAGATATAACAAAAAACCGCCTTTAGGGTGAACCATATAGCACAGTATTGAATAGGGTTTGCAAACAGCTTATGCGT
>JAMKCH010036917.1:0-14860 GCA_023653785.1 Ophioderma brevispina
CCAAGGGCCCCATAGCTTAATACCAGAGATGGCCAATTTTGGACCAATTTAAACCCCAATTTGTCAATTTTTCCTCCAAATTTTGGCCATTTTTAGCAATTTTGAAATCTTTTGGCTTCAGATTTAAGAAATTGGACTAATTTTCCAAACAATTTTTTTGAAAAATTTTGGCTTCCGAATAAGAAAACTTTGACTAATTTCAACAAATTTGAGAACATTTTGAAAAAACGACCCATTGCTATAACCAAAATTGCATGAAAAAGGGGTCATGCTATAACCAGAAGGCTGAAAATGAGACCTATGTCTGTGGTGCACGTCCCTGTATGGTCACTTGTGTAGAGTACCCCCCCCTGGGGAGTTTTGTTTCATGGGAAATTGTTTGCTAATTTGTCACCTTTCCTTAAATAGCAAGTTTTTGAAATATCTAAGTTGAAATCGCCTAAAAAAATAATATACATCATCATAAAGTTTATTACATTTTAGAAACATATTATCCAGTCTATCTAGGAAGTCAACATTACAGTCTGGTGGGCGAAGAACAGCTCCAATAAGGAATAAGGCTTGGTTTTGGGCAATTTAATTTCATGAAAATAGCTCCAATTCTGTATCAATCATATAGCTCAACAATTATGTTTTGATGGAATGTTATCTTTGATATAACATAAAACACCCCACGAATTTTACCAACTTTGTCTATCAATCCTATATATACTGTAATCATCAATATTCATTCGTTATCGACATCACTATTTAACCATGTTTCTTTAATACATATATTCAATATCATTATCCTGCAGATAAGAATAAATGTTAGTCAATCTTGGGAATAATCCTTGGAAAATGAAACAAATGGCATACATCTTACAAGGTCAGCTTGCAACAACTAATGGTATCATTGGAGTTACCCATTACTTTTTTATAAGACTAACTAACCTCCATCATCAGAGTTTCAGGTGCCTGTTATGATCTTGGGTGAAAAAAGTCTTGCCTACTCTTTCCCAGAGAGTATGATCAGTCTTCAAGGCGCAAACCAAGCTCCATCTTCAACAACTCCCCCCCACCAAATCACGTCCATCCGTAGTGACTCGCATTGCCAGTAACTCTGTCTTACTCGTCATTTCAAGATAGGGATGAACCCTTACTTCAACTCCTGATCATATTACCAATATCCCTCGTCTCCTCCATTGGAAACCTGAAATTTGCTATGTTCATGATTGACCTCATCCAGTCTGTGGTTACTTCTGCAGAATTGAGAGTTAAGTTTGAGACTGAGAACAAAATGCTGAATGCCAGGGTAGAGGACTTGACTGCTCTCAAAACTCAAAACTGCATTAACAATTGACTGAGAAAGGAGGTCCAGCTCCAATTCTCCATCGCAAGGGTGGGTGAAGTTTATCGACATGAGTTTGAGCAGAGGCAAGAAGAAACTTGTTGGAAGTCAAAGCGAGGCAAATTTACTGAAGAAAGACACCTTGTTCACAACAGAACACCACATTGACGGGCTGACTAATCAGGTGCAACAAATACAGCACAGAATGTTCTTGTTCTAATAGAGCTACAGAGATGCTCTAGTCTCTACTCCAAGCCTATGCACCATCAAATGTTCA
The DNA here is from genome assembly GCA_023653785.1 of Ophioderma brevispina. Classification (NCBI taxonomy): domain Eukaryota; kingdom Metazoa; phylum Echinodermata; class Ophiuroidea; order Amphilepidida; family Ophiodermatidae; genus Ophioderma; species Ophioderma brevispina. The sequence continues at coordinate 1,608 of JAMKCH010036917.1, forward strand.
GTGGACACCGGTGGAACACAAAAAAAATCGCCACATAAGACCATGGTATTCCCCTCCTGTTTATACCAGTCACAGATTCGCTGTGCTAGCTCGGGAGGTAGATGTCCAATTTCAATCAACAGATTCTGTCCCACCACCAAACCACCAGTACCTACATGTAAGTCACACCCCAGCAATAGTCCCAGTACTTCACTACCATAAAGAAATCGCCCATAGAAACATACTAGTCATGCATCAAGAATGTCACACAACCCAAAGATTGTGCTCGTTGTGATTCCATTTCCCAGTGGAAATGGCCAGAGCCTGCCCTATTCTAGAAGTGTCGAATTGATGACTTAAGTGTTGTAGGCTCCCAGAATAACCATGTCTGTGGGGGATTAGTGCTAACAATAAGAGAATTGGTCACTGAAGCGGATTCCCATCATTTTACATGTTTGTACAAATAATCTTGAACCATGCTCTATAAAATCATCACTGAATTTCAGAACTTACTTCATCTCTGAAGCCCAAATTTTGCTCCAAATTTCTGCGTCATGTGAGGTAGCCATTTCGTCTTTAGTGCAAAGGTCCGACAAGAAGCCTACCTGTATCTCCCGAAGTTAGATTCAGTTAACAGTGCTATTCAGGATCTATGTGAATCAAACAAATGGAGCTTTTATTAACAATGCTGCAGTCAGAGATTTGTCTAGACTGGACTGTGCATCCGCAACAAACGGGTCTTAGTTTCTTGCTAGAACTATGCAAGACTTTTCTTTCTTGCTTTTGGCACATCCATCCCTTTTTTCGGTCAAGGCCGCAAACATCTATCATCATCGACAAATTCGCTCCAGACTGTTTCCAACTTGGGTTGAAATATCTCGTGTCATAGATGCAGGGGCGTCAATGGCTACTTACTTCTCATCCGTGTGGGGGGGGACATTGGTCAAATTTTTCTCGACCCCCACCTTACCCCGCCCACCCCCCCCCCCCGCCTCTTCAGAATTTTCGGATCATTCGTAAAAAAAAATGGGTATACCCAGCGAGCGCATTGGCACGCCCAGATATATTTTAAAATTGTTTGTGTTTTACTAAATGTTTACCTTTTCAGTAGAACCTATGTATGAAGTCAAGCGAGGGGGCAATCCAGCCCTCTCAGCGAAGGCGACCAACTGAAAATGATAATTGGGCGGGCCGCGAAGCGGCGGAACCCCTGAAGGAATCGCGTTCAAAACAACATTTTTCATGCAAATTGATAGAAACGTTGCAAATTGATAGACACATTTGAATTTTTAAATGTTTCATCACCTTTATAAACTTCAGGTAATGATAATCGGTTATGAAAAAGAAAAAATATAGTTGATGGTTTAGGTTTCGTTGTGAAATAATTAACGGAGGGTTCATGTTTTTTAATCTGCGCCTGGGTGGGTACGGCAGGGGGTTTCCCCCGCCCGCGCGAAGCGCGGAACCCCTGCAATGTTCACTTTCCAAAACACATTTTCTTATGCAAATTTGATAGAAACAATTTTGACTATACGTGGTTCACTTTATAATTCTTCTAGATATGATAAACAGTCTTAAAATCTAGTTGATGGTTTAGGTTTTGTTTGAATATAAAAATGTTATGAATAGTTCATATATCAACGGGCGCAGGGGGGTTGATGGGGGCCCCTCCCGCGCTTCGCGCGGAACCCCTGCAATAATCACTTTCCAAAACACATTTTCTTATGCAAATTTGATAAAAACACTTTGAAATGTACAAGTGGCTCACCTTATAATGCTTCTAGATATGATCAACGATCTTAAAATCGCCGTTCGATTGATAGCCGTTTGGAAGATGTTACGATGTAAACGCTTTCCAGCTATTTAAACTGAGGAATATGGCCACGATTTAAGTGTTTTGTATAAAAATTGTCATAAAAAAGTTAATACGGACAATTTAGATCCCTTAGAAAAAGTATTTCAAGATATGCTCCTTTAGGCCATGAAGCCAAAGCGAAAAAGATGCTCGGATAAGGACCAAGGTGGCGCACCCCTGGGAAGTACATAATTCTTCCGAAATAATTTTCCTAAAGTTATAGAAATCAGTTCTACGTGTGTTCTCACATCTAGTATGTGCACATTCTCGAGAAAATGAATTAAATCTCATCTCAATTTATGGCCTGAATATCAGTGACTACGGGATGTACACCATGATTCATTGACTCCAGCAAATAATTGGGGCTATTGATATAAATCCGCTCGGTATGTAGAAGACCAAACACTTCACAGATTCCTTTGTCATCTGGAACTGGAGAGCCATTGTTATTATCCATGCAACCGAAAAGATTGCAGGTGTTATACTATCACCCCGATTTAGATTAAGCTATTTTTCATGACGTGGAACACAAATTACATGTCCTCCTTCAGTTAGAGGTTCTATTGTGTGTTCAATTTTCTTTGACCTATATTTCATCCTTTATTCGAAAGGGAAACGAAGGTGAACAAAGCTCATGAGAAAAAAATTGTTTGGCAAACTGGACCTAACATCTTTGTGCAGAACCAAACCTGTAACTTGCTGCGTAACCCCATTTCTATGCAATTTATTGGGTTCATAGCAGAAATCGAAAATCATTCACCTATATGAAATGCAGGTGAACCGGTGCCGAATAAACTTAATTGAATAGAAAAAGAGTTGGTCCTAAGTTATGCGTGTTGGCTCTGCACCAAGAGGTTATTAGTCATAGCTGCCAGTCCCAAATTTCTTTCATGTTTTTGCTCTCATCTTCGTTCTGTTTGAAGAAATGATGAAATATATTTGAAATATACGATCAAGTTATTGAGGCTTTCAGCCGAACTTTGAATTTTATATTCTTCGTGAATGAGGATGTAGCTCAATCTAAATGGGCGGTAAAAACAATTCAAAAGCTCTTAACGTCATTGACAATAACAATGGGCGTTGCATCCCAGGAGAATCTTAAGTCCTGTTGTCCTATTAATTCTTCTTCTTCTTATCGTGTCCAAACACTGGTGGTTCTCAAATACGATCCAGCCGAGATGGGTTACAACGTCTGGCTGCTTCACTGGAAGTTACGCAGGGTCCGTGTTTGTGCATTGTGCTCTAGCAGTGGGCAAACCAAGAGATGTTCCATTGTCTGTGGTGGCTGTTCCACAACCACAGGTAGTATCCTGATCTGCTTCCAAGTTGATAGCCCCACTTCTGCAAGGAGGAAACCCCAGACCGCAGTCCCGGATCCCAATCCGCTGAGGTTCTCATCAAGCCCACGAGGAGCCGCCCCAGGCGGGAGATGCCAAACCAGGTCAACACCGATAGAATATGTACTGGGTTGGAGGGCAAGCGTTCCCTCCCAAGGCGGACTCTCCCGACTCCCTAGAGACTGTCTGTTTTTCAAGAGGTTGGACTTCGCTCAAGAAACTCCTGTCCAGACATAGGGTGCTTCACATTGGATACGTGGCAGCTACGCTCTTGCATGCGTCGCTACGCCACGACGGATGTATGGCGGAGGCAAACTCCAGCCAGGATGCATAAGTTTTCCGTTGGGGTTGGACGGAGGGGGGGGCATCCTGCGACAAGCCGGAAGGAGGCACCCAACGCTGAATCAAGCTTCCTGGCGATGGTTGATCGTTTCCATACAGGGCAGGCATACTCTGCACCACGGGTAGCACCAGGGCAAGTGCCTCGATCTTAGGGTATGTGGACGCGCACCCCATCTTGTGCCAGTGAGGTCTGTTCAAGATGCCACTGCGCGAACACACTGTACTCTTCGTCTTCTCGGACGTGGGTCCCAAAGAGAGCGTGCGCTGTCAAAGTAACTCCCAGGTAGACAGGGTATCACAGTGTCACAGGGGTGCCTCCAGACCAGGAACTTTAAGCTGACCGCTTGGTTCCACGGGTTGAGTTAGATGCAATAAGCACACACCTGTGTCTTAGCTGGATTTGCACGTAGGTGTTTCCTATAATAGGAGTGAGTTCATCCAAAGCTTTGGAGAGTACCTCTCTTCGACAACTGTAATCTGTATCTTGTGCTCCAATTCCAAGATCGTCTGCATAAAATAAAAACGAAGGGTCCTTGCATCCTAGGTTGGGGTCCGTTGTCCTATCATAACGGGCGGATTTACGTATCAATGCACCATTATGCGGAGTCAAATGGCAACGTGGTTGTACATCCATTGGTCACTGATATTCAGGGGAAAAAAAAAGGAAAAACGGAGATGACCATTTAATTCATTTTCAGGAAATGTGCACATACTATACTAGACGTTAGAACACGCGTAGAACTGATTTTGATGATTGAGACAATTAGTTTAGCAAAAAATATGTACTTGTTAGGCATGTTAGGGGTGCGCCAACTTTGTAACGCTATGAGATCTGCCCGCTAGCCCACTTTACAGGGTTGGTTTATATAACGAAATTGTTATAGATACTGCTGACCTCGAAATCAATATGTTCATGAAACGTAATTTTTTGACATAACTCGTAATTAATATGCATTTTTTTACACTAATATTCTGAAAAAATGAAGAATCGCTTTTTTTAAAAAAGGAAGCAGATATGAACGGTTTTGTATACCTTACCATTCCAATGGAGTTCACACAGAGTTAAACCACATTTTGTGCAGTGGCGTACCGAGGCAAGACGTACACACTTCTTTTCAATACATTTTAACAAATGAAGAGCTTATTACTTCATTACTGAATGGTGACGTTATATTTGCGATACAGCTGGGGAGATTTTGAAATTATGTAATATTTTGGTGTGTTCATGACGTTTCGAGAGAGACTTTTTTAGACTAGGGTGGGAAAAAAATTATTCGCAATGATAATGGAAAAAATCCGGTATGTCTTCGGCTATATCGAAAGCTGGAAAACATAATTTAAATAAGACTTTCCGTGTCAGGGATTTATTGTTGTTTTTATTCAGTACTCTCTAAATGCAAAAGAGTGATTTCACTCTTTTAGAGTGACACAGGGCCCACTCCAAAAAGAGTGAAATTTATACCTTTATAAGAAACTTTTTGGGTCAAATTTTATCTGAGAATTGCCAAAAATATATCATTATCATTTGATAAATTTCAAGAGGTTAAATTGGACCAAACCAATTCTTCTTTGAAAGGTGTGAAATTTTCACTCTTTTCAGAGTGGGCCCTGTATCACTCTAAAAGAGTGAAATTCACTCTTTTGCATTTAGAGAGTACCCTTTTGCCCTGATCAATCCCGGAAATTGAGGGTTTGAAAAAGTACCCTAAATAATGTTAGATTATCGCGATATAATGTGACTAGTGATCATCTACTATGTGGTGTCCGGTATTACTTAAGTCATTCCTGAACCCACATGTCATCATTGCAATGTGACATTCACTTTAAATACGGTGACATTGAAATATGCAGCTATTTTCCCGCGTGGAACCAAGTTTGAACTGGGAATTGCAATGGGGTAATTGATTGCTGTCATAATTTATATGCGCGGAACGTGTTTGTGGGCGCGGTCAATTATGGTTTGCATGACACGTACAATGTACACACATTCCGATTGTGTATATTTAGGTCAGTCACCCGAATGTACTACACTGCGCGAAGTCAGCGTCTGGTTGACTTTCCCTAAAATTTGTTGTACAGGCGTCAATGGAGAGCTTTGTTTGTGGGCAGTCGATCCAGAGGGGGCAAAATTTTCAAATCGTCCTGCCAGAGGAGGGGTCGTAAGGGGGTCCCGGTGATACGCTCCAATTAAGTTCTGAACTTATTTTATTTTATTCTGTATTATTTAGAGCTGGGTAGCAGTCTTCAAACACTGCTTTCCAATGATTGCCCAGGATCCATGAATGAATTGGGACAGCCAGGGGTTTTCACCCTACTCTTATTGAAACTGGCTGCGATTTCATATACAGGGGTGATTCTTCCATGTATATGGGACCGACGGCTTAACGTCCCCTCCGAAGGACGAGGGTATCCATGTCGTTTGCCCAACTCCAAATGAACCACGGGGAGAGCGAATTCTATACTTGTTTATAGTGTTTAACCCATTAATAATCTAATATAAATCCATGCACTGTATCTTGAATTCATTGAATCTGATTAGCAATTTAACTCCTTGTGAAGCAAGGTCAGAAAGTTACTATGAAATACATCGAAAAAACCTAAACGGCGAATGTAATTTTCTCTGTTTGTCTGTTCATTCACAGTAATTTTTCAACACCTAATTCTTACTGTTTGAGTAAATATGGAATATTAACGTCAATTGGCAAGCTTAGTTCATTTCCGGATTGAGTATATACATGAAAGAACCACTCCACTCCCATGTATGAATGGACATTCAAGCATTCAGTAAACAGAACAACAAGTGGGGTAAAAGTGTAAAAAGTCCGGATTGTTTTCAGCAAATATTTTTAAGAAAATTCCAAACCTATACTGATTCAAAAACATAATGTTTTATTTTATAAAATGTGTCTTTTCATATTTATTTGCAGCATGAAAAAGAAAACATGATGATTCGTAAGCGGGCCGGCCGTAGCGGGGTCGCACATTTAAGTTTTTGAACCATTAAAATTCAGTTCGGAGTAATAGACCATAACGCAAATTGGCGTAAGCCTTTATTGTTTGGTTTGAGAAGTATATTTTTCTTTATATAGTACGACCCGCCTCTAAATTAGGATGGAGTTGGTGAGTCCTTTGGTGCACGTACTATCCGTTGCAAGAAAAGTACAAAATGGTCGAGGCGATCACAAAACTTTCTTCATTTCTCAAACCAAATAGGCCCGCACTGAATCCGGTCTAAATCCCTCAAGATACCGCGAGATAAGATATCAAGATATCCCTCAAAATTTTGGAAATTCATGGGTTACAAAGTATAAAGTAAGTGTCATTGTCGTATGATTTTTTTTAGACGAGGGAAGGGGGCTACGGCACGGCCCCGGATCCTCCATTGGTAAGCGGGCGATAGGCCTTAGTACAAATCATGGGGGGGGGGGGGGGACATTTGATATTGTGTTTCCCCAACCAAAAAGTGGGGGGAAAATGGGTCCCCTCGTCCCCCCCCCCCCCCGGATTGACGCCCATGCCCGGGATCATGGGATGATCCCCTACTCTTTTCGAATAAGGTCTGCAACATTTACGTGTTCCAGGAATGACTCCCCTGATACCGGGACCAACAGCTTTACATGACTCTCCGAACCATGAGGCGCCGGGCAACCACTTCATATACCTGCACATTCTAGGCAATGGGTGGGAGCGAGAAATTCCATAATCACACTTGTTACGAGACGTACTCAAGGTCCGAAATAACCTCCCTTGGTTCAGTAAACAAAATTCACAATGAACTATTTTGTAAGAGTATTGACCTTGACAAAGATGTATTCAAGAGTTAATTGATTTTACTACCTAAATTAAATCACACAATATACACAATTAACAATGTCACAAACTTATTATGTTTCTTACCTATTTAAAAAAATCAATTAAACAACAAAACATATCGACTGATATAGTTCACAAGTTTCTTGGTTGGGTGCGCACCAGTCTCTGTAGAATCAGGTCCACATATACGACACAATTCTTGCTGGTACAGTTCCACTAGTTTCGCGAAATCGCAAAAGTCCTTTTGGTCTAGACCGGCCGATAATTGATAACGCGTAACTTGGAGAAACACTGGAAGTATAACTGCAGCTTGATGGTATAACATTTGTCCATACAGGTATCAGTGCATTAAAGGTGAATGTCATGGTTACAGAAGCAATGTCCTGCTGGAATTTAATGTTAACCTTTGTTTTTCCCAAAGGCACCAAATTTGAAGTAGCTTTGACAATTCTAGCAAACCTTTCAGAAGTATATCAAATAACCATAACATTTTATAAAATCAAATGTTATGCAGAAGTTCTCCACCTTCTGTTTGAAAGGTCTACACTCGGTGAAATCTCTTGTCAACTGGCAAAGAGAAATAACTTGCAACAGAATTTGTCCACAGGAAATTGCCACATGATGCAAACCACAAAACAAGCGAAGACAAGTCGAAATTTCCAATCCTTCTCTTTCGCTGAAACGAAAAATGTCCGGAGGAAGTTCCAGGGAAAGTCCACATCCTGCTGCTCGAGTGTTTGACATAACAATTACAAAAAGTCATTGTTCATCAACAGGTGTGCAATCTTGCTTCCTATAGTTACAAAGAACCTCTGTCCACTTCTTAGAATGACGATGATAAGACCACTGTGATCATATTGTCTATAAACTGCGGGAACGTCTTCTGACAGTTCTTCAGGATGTTCACACATGCGTCCATTTTTTAGAGCTAGGTCAATCAGATAAGTCAGATTGTTGCACAACACATAGCAAGTTCATATTTTCCGTTCTTCTCACTCATAATTTATATGATTAAATTTAACATGATTTAATTAATATAATACAGAAAATAATATAATATTCAGGAGTATGTCCACACACTGCTTGCAATTATTGCAATTTCCGACCGTATAGGAACTATTTGACTATGACCAAGAAAAACCCGACTATGGCGGGCTCTACCAGGGCCGCTCGAACGATCTTATACTCTCTCTGTCAGACAGTTCAGCGCCTTAGACCGCTCGGCCACCCTCGCCCTCAAAATCCTGTTAGGTTTCGCTTTAATTTAAAAAGTTAAATTTTAACTTAGATGAACTGGGGTCCGTTCCCGAAACTATGATCGTAAATTTCATCTCTACGCCAGGCTGCTTAAGAATTTGGTTACGACCATGGTAGTTAGCGTTCCGAACAGTGTAATTAAGATGCTCGAAGTGTATTTACCAGTATTAAACCTACGGGACAATCTTCGTTAATACATTAGCGATTTAAAGGTCATTCCTTCATTGATTGGGATTAAAATTAGGCTCTGTCTGGGTGCAAAAGTCTGAGACACGTTTGCGAATGTTACCATGTGCCTATTATCATCATCAGGTATGAATGATTTTTATTGTGTGGTATCTATAGAACTTTAACAAGTATTAAAACACTCGGACAGGGTTCGCTTGATTGTCGGTCAACTTGGTCTGATTCGTTAATTTATTTTTTTTTTGTTCGCGTGTGTGTATGTGTGTGTGTGTCAAACTCTTCAATATTTTTTTTATTTGCTTCATGTAGCTCCTGCGCTTCACTTCTTTTTCATCACGGTTATTAATTAATTCGTTTAGTATAGAAATGTTTAATTATAGTGACTATTTCAGTTAGTTATAGCTTTGCAAGTGAGAGCTGTTTATTTTCATTTCTGTGACCAATTTAGATGTAATTCATACTCTATTTTCACTGTAAAAAATACTGTAAATTTTACAGTAAAATCCTGGCAGCAATTCTGCCAACAAATTACCGTAAAATTTACAGTATACTGTAAAAATTAATCAAAACGCTTAAAAACATATATTTGGTGAGTTATTACAGAGATTGTGAATGTGTGGAGAATAAAAAAAAAAACCTTGACGAACACCCTAACTTTTTTACAGTGCATATACTGTAAAATTTACAGTTTGCTGTAAAATGAATTACATCAAACTGTAAATTATACAGTAAATTTGAATGAAAACCTGTAAAAGCTATATTTTACGGTGTTTTGTTGGCAGAATTGCTGCCAGGATTTTCCTGTAAAATTTACAGTATTTTCCCCCTGTATATTTTAGTACTTAATGGTATAATTGAAAAATTCATAGTAGTGTATAATGATGTTGTTACTCATTCACATTCAAAGTCTTCACTTTTAGATTTTGTAATTATAGGCCTGGAAAATTGGACATACAATTTACAGTATTTTCCTGTATTTCCAACTTACAGCCAAATTTTTTTTTTACTTTTGGTATTTTTTTACAGTATTTTCCTGTAAATCAGTAAATTGCACTGTAATTTTTTAGATGTTGTTATTTTCCTTTATTTAATCGAAATTAGGGGTGGCCTTTTATTATAAAAGAAACTTTAAAATCAATATCGTGTTAACACTAAAAGTGCCTGGGGGGGGGGAGTTCCATAGTACCAAAGATTGGTTTTCGGCGATTTCTCCGTCGTGAAAAATATTTTCGAACTCTAATTTTTGTCATTGTGTAACTATTGATGCGCTTCTTTCCATAAAAAAAATTTTGCTTAAAATGTCTAGACCGTTAATGAGATTATTAGCTTAGGGGTCCCTAGGAACCCCCCCTAGGCACAACGGGGTGTGATTTTAAAAATAAAAATTAGCAAAACCCTGTGCCAGAAATCTTTCGCTTATGTTAGGTTCATTGCATGAAACCAAAATAATTACATCAATCAGAAAAATAATTACCCCTTATGTGCTGAAAAGAAGCGATTCCATCATCCTGCGACTGCGGCCATTGCTATACAAACCTATGACAAATAAGCCTGCCAGCCCACAAAAAAACAAGATGTACAAAAATGGTAATTGTTTGGTGTTAAATATGTGTAAATGGTCCTTCTGACGCAGATTATAACATCAAAATTGATTTGCCATATGTATGATGGGAAGCAGGGTCGCGAAAAATCATTGCTACTTTTTGAGCGACTTTCAGCATGCGAAAACAATGATTTTGTCCCTAATTTCCAGAAGATAACCCGGAAAATCATTTAGATTGCCACCTTTGGCATTGTTGATGCCCCCTTCAAAGGTGGTATGGAGTTTCATTTGGAAATTTCCATCGGGAAAGTGGTTTCCTTAGGGGGGTTCCATGGAACCCCGCCCCCCCCCTTAGGACCCACGTGAGTGAAAAACATTAGCACTTAAAGTGTTAAATGTACACGTAGCTTATTACCATAACTACAGGTAAAATGTACATTAATTTAATTGCTGCAAGATGCAATGAATACTAACTGCTTGGCACATGGACGGATTGTAAAAGTTTTTTCCAGTAAATATTAACATAGACCTATATAACAAGATGTGCCATGGAGATCAATCCTGGAATTAAGGAGATGTTCTTAAAATATGGATTAAAGTATATATTTTTTTGTTTGTTTTGTTGGTCTCGGGTTCCAGATATGTTTGTATCTAAATTGGGACATTTAAGATTTTGTTTTTGAGAAATGAAAAAATATACTTGTTAGAGGGTCAGAGTTAGAGGACTGCAAGGTGGTCATGATAACCTACATAAAATTATTTTTTGTTTACTTTGAGCAAAACGAGTTATATGGTTAGAATTTGTCTGCAGAAACCTTGATGTTACAAGCTGCTAGCTACCCAACCCGTACTCTAACAGCAGATAATGTAGCATTGATGATCCAACTATTCATAAGAAGGACATATCGCGTATATTTGTATTATATTTAAAAGCAAGGACACAATAGTGTATAGGAATAACTTTTCGTCTTCATTAGATAACATGAATCATTATAGTTGTGTGTCAATATACTTATGCACAAAGAGCAGTTATTCATGTAGACAGTAATTCGGCATTTGAACCTTTTTTAGCAAATTAACACCTCACAATAACACACGTTTACTTTTCATTACAATCAAAAGAGGTATATTTTTATTTGAAAAAAAAGGAATCATGTTTTGAAAATTGTAGAAAAATACGCAATGAGATAGGCCTACATAAGTCTTTCAATTAGTTTTGAAAAATCGGTTCATGGTGACAATGAGCACACAAAACAGACACTACAACAATCACAAAAAAACACAACCACATACACCCCACCATACACATACACCCCCATACACACCCCAACAAACCAAAACACAACGGGTGCCCCCGGGTCTCGTCTCGAGCATGTTCAAAATGGTGGAATAGTCTCATCCATCATCTCCTCGCCTCACATCCCCTTTTCCTAATAAAATCACGACTACTAGCTCCTTCCATAATGTCCATAATATCAACTTATATCGTGGCCATGTCAAGTCTTACGTCTTTACTTGAGTAGACGAGAAATTCGCGATAACTTTACGATAATCCTGCGACTAAGTAAGTTTAAGGAACGCATGAAAATCGTGGACATAGTGTACTGCTAGTTAAGACAGACGTAGATTTTTCGCAAGTTGGTGAAGAAAATCTTAAGTGCATTCTAAAGTTTAGGGAACGCAGTAAATCGTAAGTGTGAACTTTAAGCAAAAGTTGCGATAGAAAGAGGCTACGACTGTCTTACGACCCTTTAGGGAACGGACCTGGCCCGGAAGTGGTTTCTACAAATAATCGGCTTTGTGATTAAGGCGTAATTTTGTTACGTGTATGGAACACTCGATGTCCAACAATTTCGAACATACTTCAGGTTTTTCGGTCGATACTTCAAGAATTTCATTCAATAATCCACGTTGCCAAGAAAAACTGCATTTTCGATTGATAAGCCAACTTAGATTTTTTGACGCTCAATTCGTGAAGGGGTACCCCCTGCAGCACCCCGCCCTCCCTCGCCACAGCGCAGGAGGGGACATCCATCACCCGGCACTTAAATCGGTGCCATAAAATTCCACGCCCCCCTCGTTCCAAAAATTCTGGATCCGCCACTGGAGAGATAATTTTCCCTACTAAGTCACCTCACAGGGGAGATATATTTTCAGGAGTGATTATGTTAAAACGGATAAAAATCGGCTCCGAAGGCGACAAGCAGCTGGTGGTCAACAATGAAACTATTCCCTTTAGTATTTTTAAAACAAATTATATTGTGATGTATGGCTTTTGACTCAGTATGTATCTCCTTGAAATGCTAAAAAAGGATAATTATGTCTTTAAGTTCAAATTTAATGTTTCGCTTAAAAAATGAAACATTTCATTAGCGTCCTTGTTTTCGCGCCAAAGTAGAGGATGCACCCGAACGAAACATGTGTTACAGGCTCAGATCTGTGCTACACTCTCAGAACTGTTGGTTAAAATTTTAAACAACATTTAACACATGGACAGCCAAAACTTTGGATAATGTGTACCCATTGTTCGTAATTTGGCAAGTGGTTCCGGTACATTTTACCAAACATTGAGCAAAATGCGCCAATAATATGCTAAAAATATTTTACATTACCCAACAAAATGGGTAACCAATTATACCCAATGGTGGGCTGTTAATGGTGGTTAAAATTCGCGACAGTTCTGAGAGTGTTACCACCCAACGAAGACGGGTTTTGAAACCCTATCTGATTAAAAGTTAAAGCTTTGGACTAACTGTTCAGGTGCTCACCTATAATGAGTAAAAAGTAATGTGTCAGAAAGTTAGCAGACTAGATTTGTGTATAGTCAGTATAGTTACGTTTTCTAAACGCTTTCTGTTTTACCATAGGTTTTTTTATTTAAACACAAAGCAAAAACACGCACGGATAAAACACACCATGGATTGGTAGCTCAGCGAAAACT
>JAMKCH010036918.1:0-14293 GCA_023653785.1 Ophioderma brevispina
TCGGTACTTTAATGTCGATCTCTCAATTATTCCACCAATTCAACACATTAATGACTTTATTAAACATCACTGGCAAACTCTTATATCCTAAAATAACCGACCTACAAGAATACGAAACAGCAGCCATGCTCATTGTAACATTATCACTCAACTCACTGAGCACAGACTCCACACAGCGGATATTTGTGTCACTGACACTACAGACACTTCCCAATATTTCCTAATTACTCACGTAAGCATAAGCAAGCCACAAAACAACAATCACTAAACGTGCCATATAGAGATCACAACATTGCACATTACGTAGACTCAACATGAACATGGGAACATATTACTCACAGAAAATGACCCTAAAATAGCGTACAGCAACTTCATTAAAACTTATACGAAACATTACAACGAAACATTCCCCTTACAAGAGAAGACCCCTACAAAATCGTAACCATAAACAGCCCCGGATGACAACAGCAATTTCCAAGTCAATCAAACCAAGCACGGCCTCTACAAAATCATACCTGAAAAAACCCCCCAGCAACCAAACAACAATACAAAACAATAACAAAAACAAATAACTCACATTTATAGTATTGCCAAGAAAAAACATAACACAGAACAAATTCAGAAGCTCAAAATGATATCACCAAAACCTGGAACATTACTCAACAAACATTCTAGGTAAGGAAGGTATCCACTAAACAAATCCCTGACCTTTTCCTCATAAAAATAAGCAGATAACTGCCCCGCTTGACATAGCTAACACATTCAACAATCACTTCACTAACCTGGGCAAAAACTTAGCTTAAAAAATACACCGTTCAAAGAACCCCATTACCAAACACCTTCCAAAAACACATTCACCTCAATGTTCCTGAATCCAGTTACATGTTGATGAAATGCACAAAAATTCGCCACTTGTTATAAACCTAATATAAGTGCGGTGTACCGCAAGATAGATCCTGGGGTTGCTACAAATCATATGATAACATCATTCGCTCTGATGCAACATATTTAAACCAATCACCAAAAACCTTCCCAATTCACCTCAAATCAGCCAAAGTCATTCCTATTTACAAAAACAAAGATACACATAACATTGCAAAATACAGGCCCATTTCTGTTTTCCATCTTTCAAAACTACTTGAAAAATTCATGGAAACTGGATGTCTCATTCTTCAACAAGCACAACATTTTGTTGATGAACAATACGGTTTAGGCCCAAACGCTCGACTACATGGCACTCCTTGAACTAACAACAACTAGTCTTGTCAAAGGACGCCTAGCATTTGTTATCCACAACCGCGAGCGCACCGAAGGCGCTTGTGAACGCCGAAGGCGTGAGGCCGAGCGGAGCGAGGCGTCTTTGCGCAAATTGGTATTTCACTGTGCAAGCATAATGGTGCAGCAAGGTAGTCGTCATCGTAAGCACCGCCCCCAATTCATTGATGACAACGTTTTCAGCTACTTGCCAATCTCGATGACTTAGCCCGTCAAGATTACCATATCGATTTTTTGCACGGCCTAATTTGCATACGATTCCAAAAAAAGGGCAAAAAGCGACGAAGTTCTGACAGCTGCGAGTGCGAGTGAGGTCCGCGGTATGTGAGATAGCCTGGCAGATGGGCTAGTTGTAGCCCAGCTCTGCAGAAATAAAAAGTCCCCAGAAAGCCCGCTAGTAAAGTTTCCCACCTCCCCTGCACAATCAACTGAATATGGACTAGACAGGGCATACGTCAGTCATTTTATCAAATATGTGTACTGCAGTGACCAGTTAAAATTGCCACTGCACGACATGACAAGTGATTTTGAACATTAAAGTGGAAATGATGAATCCTGACCCCGCGTCTCAACATGCCACGCAA
This sequence comes from Ophioderma brevispina, assembly GCA_023653785.1. Classification (NCBI taxonomy): domain Eukaryota; kingdom Metazoa; phylum Echinodermata; class Ophiuroidea; order Amphilepidida; family Ophiodermatidae; genus Ophioderma; species Ophioderma brevispina. The sequence goes on from JAMKCH010036918.1 coordinate 1,860, forward strand.
ATGTGAAGTGTGGCGAACATCCCAAAATCAAGCCAGAATAAGTCCCAGTTCACAATTCACGCCGAGAATTTAGGGGACACACGCACATCCTAGTCTAGACCTAACCTTACCGTCGGGAACTTACCACGTCTTGACAGGCACCTATACTGCAAATTTTAGGCTAACTTGTGCCGAACCATTCGAACGATGCAATGAAACTACGTTTAAAATACAAATCCGTTCACTACAATGACTGTAAATCCACATTATAGTAGCGAATCAACACATCAGTACACGTCGCCGTAGCCCCTTTTTCAAATACCTCATGTATAGTCTATTCAGCACAGTCCCGTACGTGTAGCGAGCTCGAATATCCTACACCATGTACACCCGGATCCTACAGTCTCATACGTGACACTGACAAAACGATGCATGTAAAGTCCCCATGATTTTTCACCGTGCCGTTTTTACACAGCAGCAAAAGTGTTCACCATTTTCCTTCCCAGCTAGCTGTAAAGCCTGCATCAGGGATCCTGCTGTATTCGCCCCGGTATTCGCATTGTTTTGAATCGGTTACCAAAACCCATAATTGAATGGTTATGTGGGGGGAAAAAAAAAAAAAAAATCAGTTTCCAATAAAACTCGTATTCTAGGAACTATTTCAGCGAACGATGACATCATCATGGACCATCACGATCGCTATAGTTTCGGAAGAAATCTCCCTAAAACAATGATAACAAAGAAAGGAAATATTTGCGAAAAGGCTTTGATACGACTGAACTTTGAAGCGGTCCATAGATGGGCGTACTCACCACATTGAATAAATATCACAGCCTTGATAAAAGGCTAACAACCAACCGCAATCTTGCACAAAAATAATACTCCACACCATGGGGGTATTCCGGCTGGATCTCTCCAAGAGGCTTTCGACACCATTGACCACAATATTCTTCACAAGCTTTATCATACGGTGTCCGTGGAGTAGCCTTGGAGTGGTTCAGGATTTACTTTAACTAACCGATCACAATCAGTCTAACGTACACTCCACCGCATCATCCCTCAAACCTATCACATTGGCGTCCCGCAAGGCTCCATCCTTGGACCCCTACTTTTCATCATTTACATTAAATGAACTCACCAACATCTCTAACACACAAAAACTAATATCTTATTGGCAGATGACACAAACATTTTCTTTCAAACCCTAACATTAATGCACTTTTTAACAACATGAATCATGAACTGCAAATACTGACTGGTTTCGGGCTCACAAACTTTCGCTCAATGTTTTAAAAACTAACTACATGCTTTTCTCTACACACACACTAATCACAACCAAACATTAACAATCGATAAACCAGACAATCTCCCAGGTACCCTCAACCAAATTTCTGGAGTACATCGACGACAAACTACATGGAATGAAAACACATCAACTCTGTCACTACCAAAGCGTCTCACGCAATTGTACAATCCTACAGAGTTAAAACACTACCTTCAAACTACACTTTAAAATCACTGTACAACCACAGTGCTCCTACCTTAGCTACTGTAACATCATCTGGGCCTCAACTTTCATTCACGACTCACCAAACTAAAAGATCACACAGAAATGGGCCTTTCACCTATCACAATCTCACCCCCCAGAACTCACACTTTGTCATTATTTCACTTCACTGAAAACCAAATTAGAGAACCTCAACCAACTTCAAATAGCGCTCTTCAATGTTTGACTATCACAACAATCATTTACCCCCGAACTTCAGCAATTACTTTACCCACAACAGACAAATCCACAGCTATACACAGACAAGCCGACAAACTTCATCTCCCCTCCAAAATCTTCCTCTGCAAAGCCCTTTATTCAGTATCACAGCGCAAAAATTTGGAATGATATTCCAAAATCCATCACAACAATTACAAACAAATACTTTTAAAGCTCAACTGAAAAAAAATTTTATCAACATACAATTCTTTTTAAATTTCTCACCTTTTCTTCAATCCCATTTCTATCTCTATTCCGTACATTTTCTTCCACCTCTACGTCTTCTATCTCTGCTCCCTCATTAGAAATATTATTACAATTACTCAGCAGAATCTTGAATAGTCTCTCCTTCTTGTCCAAATTCTGTCTCCGTATTCCCGATAAGTGTTTGTTTAGCTTAGATATATTGTTTTGTTTTGTTTGTTTGTCTCTGTTTTTTGTTTTGTATATTTCCCTATGTAGTAATATTCTATATCACCCTTACTTGTATCATTCTTGTAATAGTGATATATTCTTACTTGTAGTATTACAGGGCCAGCAATACCCATAAGCCCTATAGGGTTGTACATTGCTGGTTCTAGCATTCATATACCTCACCAGTTCTCTTAGAACAGTCTATACAATTGATACTTTAAATGTTTATTATATATTAATACTGTAATAAAAGTAATATTTATTTGAATTCTTGCAAAATACAGAAATATGTAGTATATATTTCTTGTCAGTACGAATGTTATGTGAATAAATTTGAATGAAAATTTGAATTGAATGAATTGAAAAATATATGGACTGAATGTAATTACATGTACATTGAGAACAAGTTGAACAAAGTGAAGTTGTATTTTTATACATGCATGTAAGTGACTAATCAGGATTTGACATTCAGTAATAAATCACTATTTCTCAAGATCTGAAATGATGTTGAATTCTTAAGTTTTACATGCAATGAGGTGGGAGATAAAATGAACATAGGTTGCATGACACCGGCACTTGTTGGGAGGTGTGAACGTTACAAGGGACACTTCTGTAATACTGCATATACTACTGATTTAAAGTGCAATGAGAGATTTCACATATCAGGTGGTCCCTACAAAAATTGAAACTAACTGATTTTGCCCGGATGGTACGGCTTTCCATAAAAAATATCCCCACTGAAGGATTAGCTAAGAAATGTTTCTTTGGTACAAAAATTGTGGAATTTTCTAATTTTGTATAGGAGGCAAATACACAATACAGCCTATGTTTTATATTGACTATAAATAGCGGCTTTCCATAAAAAATCTCCCATACTTAAAGGATTAAGCTAAAAATGGTTCTTTGGTACAATAATTGGTGAATTTTCTTTTTGTTAGGAGCAAATACAAAATATCAGCCTAGTTATATTGAAATATAAGCAAATGAAAATCATTTTTTTTCTCTCTTTTTAAGACATTTCTGTAGCAAAATACAAGGTAAGAAATCTATTGAGTGTCAATCTTAATGGAAGTACTATTATGAACACAATATTTGAATGCCTCCAAATTTCTCATTGACCTTTAAGTATGGTGGCAAGTTGTTTCTTTATGATATTTGTCTGACTTCTCCTCAGCTTTTTGAAGATGTACATGTTGTGCAGGTAGCCAAAAGATTATACAAAGAAAACCAAGTCAAGTGTTGCTAAGATGGGGTTTGCAGCAAACATCGGTACGACTTATGATTGAAAGACATTGCAGAAAGATTACAAATAACATGAGACTTGCCAGACAAGGAGAGAAGGAGGCCCTCTATATAATCATAGTTATATTTTCACCTTGATTTTGCGTTGGTGTTTTTACAACTTTATCATGTATGCAGGTAGTTTTATCCCCAAATACACTTGTGTCAAGAAAAAATGATAAAATCCTAGAAGACTTTTTGTCCTTCATAATCTACAAAGCGGCTACATGAGAAGCCCTTTATGAAAAGTACCCACATACCTATTATGCCAATGTAGTTCAAAAGGAAGGGGAAAAAGAAGGGAAAGTAGCCGAAAGGTCTGTACATTGGATGACATAACAGTCTTCTCACCAACAGACGCTGAATACAACACATTGGCTCATCTTATGATCACAGCATGTGGAAAGAATTTATCATTTGTGCCACCACCTATGATTTTGGCACCCTCGATGGAATAAACTTCATGTTGAATGATCAGGTTAACCCATTTGTGGTATGGTATGTAGGAAGGTGGTTCATGTTTTTTTGCCTTCCCATTTAGTGTTCATGCCCGCCCCCCCCCCCCCCCCCCCGAAAACCCTATCATCACACCTTGCCAGTGCAGCAGTGTGGTCTTGGGTGGGGGGAGTTCATAAATAGAAATTAAAACCGGGATTATAATTCATGAAAGATTTTTTTTGGAATTATGTAACATTGTCTTTTTTTAAAACCAACGAAAGGTAAACTTGGGGATGTCACTTTATAATGCAGAATGGTTCAATTGCATCCATTCTCATGAAAACTAAAGGGTTTCCTTCTTTCCTAATCTTGCGATGTCATTTCAACGGTGTGCATCCTCTAAGACTAACATAGCTCAACTGTAAATGAATATACAATGGATGTTGGCAGGTCCTAGGCCTGTAGATGAATTTATTGAAATCTAAAATCAAATTTTCTGAAAAATGAACAAAGCATACTACTTTATACATGAAACAACCATTTCTTGAACCGATTCTTTGCGTTTGACTTCCATTGTCGTTTGTAATAGGTATGTATAGTGTTCTTCCCAAAATGCAATTTTCCATACCATTTGTAGGGTTGAGTAATTGTGCTTATTTTTATATTTACCAGGAGTTATACCCACAACAACAGCCACCTAGAACGTCTTGCTGAGAACGCTGCATTGTGGGATTTTGAATTATCAAAAGAAGATATGGACACGTTGAGCAAATTGAATCGAAATCAGCGATTTTGCTGGGATCCTACTGGGATAGTATGATTATTCCGTGTGTTGCTCAGGAATATCTCAACAGTTACAAATAATAATTTATAACTTATGTTGATGACCCAAAAAAAAAAAAAAACTCCGGGTTCGAATCCCAGCGGGTCACTTGCTGGGAACATTATTCAGTACATGTACTATCAACTCTGGAATTGTGATCTGTATACCAGCTATTGATTAAATACAGAATACCACTCTCCCATGGTTCACTTGGAATTAGGCAAATGGATCAGGAAAGCATCCCTTCCTTCGGAGGCGACGTTAAGCCATCGGTCCTGCGTACAGAGAGTCATAACTGTACATGTACATCACAGATAGTGTCGAATAAGAGTAGGGTGAAAACCCCTGACTGTTCCCAATCTGCCCCAGCCTCAAAGCGGGCCATGTAGGAGCGTCCGTATCATGGATGCTCGTGGCTCCGGATCAGCATACTCAGTTGAATAAATCCTGACACCACCACAAGCCATTACCAATGACTTGTGGATATGCTAAGAAGATGTTGATGTACATACCAATCAAATATGGTTTTACATAAATTTACACACCTACAACTGGGTCATTGATATCTTGCAATTTTGGTATTATTATTATTTGTAGGCAAAATGTGTAGAAATTGTTCTTTTTATTTTCATTTACCTTTCATCCCCTTCTTCAATGTCCACCCCGTAATTTCATAAATTCCTTTGAAATAATTTTCAGTTTCCTTTATCTGCAAAAAAAATGGATATTTATATACAATCTTTTTTAATTTCATTTTGATGCTAAATTTGAGATTAATATTTCACATGCTCTTTAAGCATTGGTGGGACATATATCCACTTATTAAATTATCAGTTCTTCTCTCATCTGCAATTGGTGTTTTGTCTTTGTAATATTTATGCTATCTAGCTTAAGCTAATTGTAATTGAGATAAGCAGCCGGCTGACAAGGTAACCCAATATTTACCTGGCAAATTGCGGTTCAGCCGGTCCTGAAGTTTCCATTGCAATATCCAAGACCAAAAGAATAGATAAACTTTTGCATCAGAAGTGGGAATCGCCACGACCTTTGGATTACAAGACGAGTGCCTACACATGCACAGGGGAGGGGTCCAGGAAGGTGGATCGATATATGCACCAATGGGAGTCGGAAAGACCTTATGCACTTGAAGGCTGACTATTAGATGATTATCTTTCTATTCTATTTGACTATTTTTTTAATTAATACACAAAAATTGTATTATGTAAAATTTCTGAGACTGCCTTGCCTTTAAGTTAGTTGTAATGGTGAAATCGCAATGTATTTATCAAAAAGGCTTTTAGCACAAGAATCTAATTCAAATTATTGAATTGCTTATACTAGTTACGGTACTGAAAGGTAGTGATTGTATTGCACCTTCGGTTACATGCGATTCCTTCACTCTACGACTGATCTGGCCCCGCATTTTAAAGGCTGACTCAGATTTTGAAATAGAACTTTTTTGTGTATTAATTAAAAGTAGTCAACTAGAACTAAAGATAAACACCTCAAAATGCTCAATTCCAAAGTTTGAATAGGATTTTGATGTAATAAACATTTATATATAGCATAACAGATATAGGATACTGTGTGTTACAAAAATTCCAGATCTGGCATTTTAACAAAGTTGTGATTTTCTATATGAAATAACATCAATTTGAGCTTAGCTATTTTACGCAGTGATTATATGTGGATGCAAGAATGTAAAAATTGAGGGAAATCTCTGAGTCAGCCTTTAAATAGGAATGGCTTTACATTATTTGTGTTTTCATTTGACTAATCCCTTTGGGTCTGGGATAGTTCTGCATTTCAAGTAAACTTAAAATTGATTATAACTAATAATCAATTACATTCTCCATTTCTTTGTCATTACATATTTCTCAAGATTCCAAATCAGTCTCAACTAATAAACCATTGTAAAATTTTAACTACTTCATTCTCCGGGTGTTTCGAAAGACCAGACCTCGAAACAACAGACCCCAGACCTCGAAACACCAGACCCGGAAGTGAATTCACTTCCGGGTCTTGTGTTTCGAGGTCTGGTGTTTCGAAACACCTGGGGGTGTTTCGAAACACCAGACCTCGAAACAACAGACCTCAGACCTCGAAACATCAGACCCGGAAGTGAATTCACTTCCGGGTCTGAGGTCTGGTGTTTCGAGACATCCCCCCGGGTGTTTCGAGACATCCCCTGGGTGTTTCGAAACACCAGACCTCGAAACACAAAAAAAAAAAAAAAAAAAACTCGAAACACCAGACCCGGAAGTGAATTCACTTCCTGGTCTGAGGTCTGTTGTTTCGAGGTCTGGTGTTTCGAAAACACCCGGGGGGATGTCTCGAAACACCAGACCTCGAAACACCAGACCCGGAAGTGAATTCACTTCCGGGTCTGGTGTTTCGAGACATCCCCCCGGGTGTTTCGAAACAACAGACCTCAGACCCAGAAGTGATTTTTCCCCAAAGTAAACATTTCAATCTCGGGTCTGATTTTTGAAATTCAAGTAGACCCTCACCGTGCCTTGGCACGGTAAGTATTGTGCCACTAAATCTACCTTTTTCTTCCACAAAAAACTAAAACAACACAAGCCTATCGGCCCTGTAAAATATAGCTCCAAATATAGCCTCATGCAATTTATAGCCCCAAATACTGCTCCCTCTAACCACAACTGTCGACAGAAGTTAATTTTCCACTCACAATGCAAAAGGCAGTATGTACGTACTACCCCAATATCTGCCCACACATTTTGGACCCTCAAAAGTAGACCAATTTTAATTATAGGATGCAAACTGACGTCTGATAACAACCCTACCATACCCAAGCCCACATTTGCCTGGCTTGCCCACAAACTGAAATCCACATGGGCCCTTCTAGGGCATATGTGGGTTCTCTGGGCGTCGAATAGTATTCCTCACATTCGGGTGAAATCTTGACTTTGGTCTGAGTCTGTTTGTTTCGAGGTCTGGTGTTTCGAACACCCGTGGGATGTTCGAAAGCACCAGACCTCAAAACAATCAGACCCTCAGAAGTGAATTAAGACCCGGAAGTGAATTCACTTCCGGTCTGGTGTTTCGAAAACAACTGACCAGAACAACAGACTAAGACGGAAGTTGAATTTCACTTCGGGTCTGATGGGTCGAGGTCTGAGGTCTGTTGTTTCGAGTCTTTCCTTTCGAAACACCCTCATTCTCCAGGTAGACAAGGATGGATATTTTTATTAAAGGGGCATTTCCGTATCAACAACCTCGTCTCCCGACTTACCTGAAAAAAGTTGGATTTTTATATCATCGGAACCTTTAGCCTTAGTAATCCCTGTGTACCAAACATTACGTGAAAATTTGGTCAGATTTGTAAAAATTCACGTTTTGTAATTCTTTTCTGACCCGTAACTGCACAAAAATTACAGCAGTGGGCCTATGGTACTGTGGGAAACAAATAATTGCTCTTAAATTAACTTTTGTGAATAAGCTTTTCTCAAGGATATCTAGCGCACCATGAATAAAACTGAAGGTGCTGGAATCATAATGCCACCTTTAAATAAAGCCCTGGCGATAGCCAGTGCACACAAGTGTTGAAAAAACCCACATGCGCTTGGTCGGATTTGACCCCGTCGACCGTCGTCACACTAGGCACTGTGCTCTAACCAACTGAGCTATAAGACTGGTTTGTAAGGAGGGATAGATATCATTTATATGTGTTAGGTTCGACAGGTGTCCATCACTTTCCGTGCTAGTGTAGGGAGTCGCCTGTTCAAATACATCAAGTGCGCATGTGGGTTTTTTTGGGTGTGCGCTGGCTATCTCCATGGAAAGACTTAATAAATATCCACTTGCTATTAACCGGAGAACTAAGGCATTTTAAAATTTCAAACAACTATAAATTGTCTTATAAATATACCGTTCAGATGCTATCTGCTAGGAAGTGATGGACACCTTTCGAACCGAACACCTTTAGATGAGATTTATCTCTCCTCTCCCAACCTCAGTTCGGTTAGAGCACCGTGCTATGATACGGATGTCGTCTGGTTTGAATCTGGCCAGCGCATATGGGTTTTTCAACACTTGTGTGTGCTGGCTATCTCCAGGGAAAGATGAATAATATAACCATTGACATGTTAGCCTAATCCAGTCACAAGAGTCCACCTGTCTGATCAGGCTCATAGTAAGAGTCTCCCTTTGTAATTACAAAACATCTAAATATCATTGTTAAAGGTCCTAGGAATGATATGATACCTAGTCCAATCTTTAGGGGCATTCCATTCCAATAACGGGCCGCAAAAAAGAAGCACTACCAGTGATAATCATTAGTGAAACTTGATTTTCAGTCAGTGTCATGAATAGTCACACAGTCACCTGGAATTTTCCTATTACTCTCTGAAAAATCAATATCACTAATGATGTCATCGACCAACCCAAATATGAATCTTTCTCGCCCCCCTTGTAGACTTGACACAAACCACCATCAATTACATTTGGCATTTCCTGGGACCTTTAAATGTAAATTGTTAATGCCAAGCATAATGTCACTACACAATAACACCCACCGGTTTTAATATGGCCAAATTCACTTCCAACCTTCGTTCCACCTTGGGGTCACTTGCAATTTTGTTTGGTAATACCATAAGCTACTAAAAAAGCGGGACTAGATGTGGTCCTGGGACTACCGAAACGGGTATCAAATTTACAACAAAACCTGGGTCATTCCATGCCAATCAACAATCGAGTATACACTCCTCTCATGGAAGTCTTTCCTTTGTGGTGGTATTGAAAGCTATTTATGAGCAAAAAAATCCTGAAAATTTAAGCTCTGTACCTCTTTTTTCACGCTACAGTCAAATTTAATTTGAGGGGGGGGCACCTCAAAAACATGTACCGGTGTGAAATTCAATATTCAGAGGCCATAAGGTAAGAACTGCACCCCTCAGATACTTCAAACTGGGCATTCTGGATAACCTTTTGTGCTGCAATTACAAATTGTGAACAGAAAAAGTGCATTGCCCCAATTAAAAAATAGGGTCAATAGGCCCAAAAGACCACTTGGACCATACTTGGACCATACAAAAAATAATAGTGGAATACCTTCCATTTGGCTGGTGAAAGCTTATCTTGAATACCTACCCTTGGAAGGTACAGAGCTCAAATGTTCATGATTTCAAGTTTCTCATGATATGCTTCAATACATCAAAAAAGAAAGAAATCCCTAGGTGATGGTCTACTCGATTGTTTTGAATTGGCATGGCACTGACCCACCTTAGGTTTGCCAGTCACAGAAAGGGTAGCAAATTTTGCTCGTCTCATGCTTTTAGTCCCACTCGTAGACCCTCTGCACCTTTCAGTGAGATCGTGTTGGTTGTCAAAAACACCAACAGTGGTAATGCAACCGTGTCCCATTGTAAATAATTTGATGCTTGTTTGGCTCCAAAACACATGACAAAACACTCCCAACATGAGGTCTCCAAAGGGTATTAAATTTGTGCCCAAGCTAAAAAACAAATCCCAGATAGGGCATCACTGTCCTTGTGGTCCCCCAAAAGGGTATCATTTGATACTTATGGTCCCGTAAAGGGACATTATCACTTAGACTAGTCCGTACAGGGACACTTTCAGGCCCATGTAACGAGCTGGTTACCAGCAAAATGCTAAGTGACCCCCAGGTTGCACCATGGCTGGGGATGACTGTGAGCCATTCAGTGTGTGACATGATGAATACTTTTAAACTTTTATTATAAATACACATCACAGATTTTTATAGCACTTCCTTCAGTTGATTATTATACAACACACCCTATATCAAGGGTTGACAATCAGAAGGACGTACCCAGCACTGAACGAATATAAAGAATTTCTCTAATTCTGTAGTAATACTGCTTTTGAAAAATGTGGATGTTTAATATTTAACAAAATCTATTCTTTACTCAAAATGTAAACAATCTCATAAAGCTCATATATGGTAACTGAACCAAACAGATAAACTTTTGTAAACAACAATTTTTATTATGAACACAGAATTAACTAGCCATGCAGTAAGACATGGCGAACAAGACGGCCTTGTGCCTAAATAACTATGATGACCTTTGACCCCTGCCTCTACTATTAGGGCTAAGTGAGTCACAGATTCGTAAATTATTGTAGTGTTAGAACGTTACCGGATCAATTTTATTATTGAGTTTCAACTCACTCCAATATGTCGGTATTTTGATCTTTTTAACCCCTATAACGTGACCACTGGGTTCAGGGATGGGGTCACTGTAATTTTGGTACTGGTTTTGGTATATATGATGTCAGCAGGGATTTCCTGACAAAGTTCAGCTCAATCGGAGCTTGTTGTAAATTTTGACCTTAAACTTTGACCTTTGGGGTCAAGCGCTATCATAGACCTCCCCTATTATGTTACTCACTGTAGCAATAACACCATTTTATCTGTCTCTATAGGCTGAGATATAGCCAATTGGGTCTTAATTTTTAGCATTTTTTGGCAAATTGCCTTTTGACCCCTCTAATGTGAACCTGATCCCTTAGAAAAAAACCTCTAATGTACACAACAAATGCATTGTTCCAGTTCAAACAAAAAATCTGCTTTACACTTAATTCTGAGGATAAAAATTCTTGAATATATTTAAGCTTAAACCGGAAGTAACTTGTAAATGACCTTTGACCCCAAAAAATAAAAAAAATACCTTGCATACAACAGCTAACATCATGCATCTCTGAAGGTTGTGTTACCTGTTGTGTTTACAATTTTAAATAAAAATTTTTGAATATTTTTAAATATTTTTGGTTTTTTGACCGGATGACCCCTTAATGACCTTTGCCGTCCTTATTCCTGAACACCCTATATGTAGCATGGGTCAGTGGTTCCTGTAAAAAAGTTTTGTTGATATCGTCATAATCTGTAGAAGATATTTTTTGGCCAATTAAATGAAACATATTTTGGCTTTCAACCGGAAATGACCCCCTTAATGACCTCTGACTCCTTATCCCTGAACACCCTCCATGAAGCATGGTCAGTGGTTTCCTCTGAAAACGTTTAGTTAATATCGGAATAATCCTGTAGTGAGAAGATATTTTTGGCATTTAAATTACATATTTGATGTGTGGCCAGTTCAAAGGTCAGACAGGGGGTCAAATTCATATTATATAAATTTGACGGCTCAAGCGGTCATATTGGTATAAGTCTAGTCAGAATATGTCAAACCATGACTGAGCTAGACGCAATGATTGCCACTACGAAAGAAGAAGAAACTAGCATTGCGTAGACCTTGCGAACAAGACGGCCCCTGGAATAACATCTGAATGACCTTTTACCCCATGCCTAATATCTTTGATCAGTGAGTCACAGAGTCGTTAATGTATTTTGTTGTGTGTTAACAACGTTACAAGGATCATTATTATTGAGTTTCAACTCAATCCAAGCAGGTCAGAATTTGACCTTTAAAAACCCATAATAACGTGACCCTGGTCTGGGATGGGGTCACTTTACTTGTTATTGTATTTTTTTTTGTCAACGGGGATTATCCCTGACAAATTCAGTCTCAATCGGAGGCTGTGTGTAAATTTGAACCTTGACCTTTGACCTTTGGGGGTCAATCCAATCATAGACCTCTCCTACAGTATGTACATCACTGAAGCAATAACGGGCTTTGTCTTTGCTCTAAGAGGCTGAGATATAGCCAATTTGATCTTATTTTTAGCATTTTTTGACACATTTGAACCAGTTGATCCCTTTATGACATTTGACCC
>JAMKCH010036919.1:0-14320 GCA_023653785.1 Ophioderma brevispina
GGACGGATTGCATGACCTCGGTGCCTTGTCATACTGCTTATCAATGCACTGGAGAGGGCCTAATTATGGTAGTCGCAGTTTATTTCAAAATTTTAATTTCTGATTTTTTAAGTTTTTTCACATATGTCATCGCATTATATAGGATCTCAAGTTCGTGTTTGATAGTAAAACAAGGGATATATCGGATACATTGGAGGGAGTTTGAGATCGACAAAGTGAGGAGGGTAAAGGGAAAAGGAAGATACGTTTGCATACTTCACATACCCGTTATAGACAACATGTTTTTAAAGCTTAATGTGAAAGTTATGCTAAGCAGAACTTAAGGCTAGTCGCCTAGGCACTACACTAGCTAGGCTACCTCGGTTTCGCGAATTTGAAGAGATTTAGGCCTAAATAAGCATTAGAGCTAGGCCAGGCCTATGGATCCGACCAATGGTTTGCTCATGTTTGGGCGAATTCATGTTACGATGTGCGAGTTCGCGCCATATCACCTTTTCCGATTTTTACACTGATCGGATTTATTCCAGTCCGGCTTTTGAAAGAGCTTCGGGTTGATGTAATTTCTATACGTAATCATAACACCACAAAGCGCAGTACACTTTTATCTAAACATCATGTAGACTCACCCAAAATTGTTATTACTCAAATTTTTAAAAACATGAACGAAAATTCTGTTAGTGACGTGTCCTTCAAATTCTAGGCCCTATATCAATTCGGATTGTCTCTTCCAATTCCAAATGTGATGTTTGTAAGAGGATCAACATTAGGCCGAAAAAGAAAATTGTTTGATTGGCGGAACATAGAAAAAAAATAGGGTAGGTACGGTCGGATTTTTTTTTTATGTTCACATACCAGAACACACCAAAATATAGACACCACATACAAAAAACAATGGCACACCTTCACTTTTTCTGGTAAAACACATCTTTTTATTTGTCTTTGGTGTTTGCCGACCCGGTGGAGGATTAATATCGCGGATACTAAATGAAAATATTTGTTTACGTGGGTTTTTAAAAACTTTTTTTTGCACAAAAAAAATAAAAAATATTTAGGGGTCGGCGGTAAATATAGGGTCGGTCGGGTTACGCCAATCAAACAATTTTTTTTAGGCCTTACTGTAAGAAAGCCGGGAGGGACCTGCGACACTAAAGCCCCCCCCCCCCCCAAACCACCAACCCCCACCCCCACCTGACCCCTCCTCGCCCTGGAATCCAATAGTTTGTAACTCTGTACCGAACTATAAGTGTAATTTAGAACTGAATGTTAAAAATATAGAATTAGAAATATACAATTTAATCATTTTTAAAAACGGTATATACTTGGATAGATAATTTCAGAAAAAAAAATTTTACTGTGGAAACGGGGTACACCATAAAATGCTCTTATCAGTAAAGTTATCTGTTATTGAGCGTGACTCATCTTCTTTAAGTTAAAATTGTGTGTTTTTTTTCTTATATTGGCCAAAATCTGATACAGATTGATCGTTGGTGTGCATTTGTAGCCAAAATTCAAATTTTACCTATACTTTTTGTACACAAAACTGACTTTTAAACAATTTAGGGAAGGAAGCCGTGCATTATGAGTTCATAGAAGCAAGGTGCTGGGGTACTAGAAATGTTGGTACTCATTTTTGGTATCCTCGATAGCTATCCAGTATATTAAATGACGTTCATTGGGATTTCCGGTTTTTATGTAAATATATGGGGTTGCAACACACACCCGGTTTAGACGTGTTACAAAAAAACCTGGTTAGACGAGGGATTGTTAATACTTGATATGAGTTACAGAGAAAACTTCTTTCTGTTTATTTTTTTCTGTGTGTTTCAATCAATTCGAGTGTACATCTACTAACATACATGCTAATATTTTAACATCTGACACAACTATCAATCTGCTGAATACTGTTGTTACTGCCCACTCTCTTCTGTTTTCTGGGATTGTTTATTTTTGCTTTTACGTTTGTTTCGTGTCATTGACACTGCTAAAAAGATGCTGTGAGGATGTACTTTTCGATAATTACACTGGATTGTATATCTCTATTTATCTAATGAGAAACGTTTTCCTACAAAAAGAGTTTCATGAAATTGTTATAGGCACTAATTTCTAGGTTTCTTGACATAGAAAAAATAACTATATCACTATGTTTTAGCAATTATAACATTTATAATACTTGTTAAATATTACTCACGAGATTGTTATATAATGTTTCAAAATAAAAAGAAAATAAAAAACATAACTCTTCAACACAAAAATAAGGTAATTTGATTATAATGGCATTAATATACTAAAATTAAAAACAGTGTGATTGGGATTATACATTATTTGCCCACTTTCCGAAAACAAAAACTTTTTGTCTAGTATGTTTGATATTCTGTAGTAAAACATGTTAAAAAAATCTAAAAGTATTTAGGTATTTGACACAATTGTTAAAACTTTTTTGCATCGCGTTCTAAACACCCTTTGCAAGCGCATCACACCTATTTGTCAGAAAACTTTTAGTTTAACTTCCAAACAAATAATGAAAGGAAAGTGTAGAAATTGAAGAGCGTTTGTACATATTATATCCTTGTAACATTTTAGGCGCATTGGTCTACGGGAAATGCAACTACATTACACGTATAAAGCCTTCCATATTAAGGCAAATAATAACAAATATTCAAGAAAAATTTATAATCACCGCACTAAACCATTTTCCTTATGCACTTTCATGTATTGGCTATTTAATTAAAGGTATTTAGGTAGGTGATTTTCATGGAATCATCAATGGTTATTTACCTGGGATTTTAATATAGAATTGGTAAAAATTAGTACTTAACACAATCCTACTTAAATTATATGACGTAATACTCAGTGGCGTCATGTTTGCTAGAATGATTGTATATACATCCAGGCATATACCAGTGTATAATTACACAAGAATGGTAGGTACCACAAGGTAAATAGAAAAGTGTTCATTTAGTCTTTTGGTATATCCATTGTGTAACTAATTGAATCATGTGTATAACGCATGCGTTATTGCTCTACCGCCGTGTATCAATAAAACGCACGATGTAAACCACATTATAAAAAATAAACAAACCACCCCACCACCTCTGTTTTATTCATGATGTTAACGACTTTTTACAAGTAGCATTTCCTACTCTTCCTATGTTTACCAATCTCATTTTCGACATTAACTGTCCAGACATACCGTGCATTGAAGAGGATATAAATTCCAAGATGTTCCGATTTGTGAAGTCACATATATCTAATGAAGGTTTGAAATTCAGTATGGTGATGGTCTCACAAGGAGAGTAGATGTGGATAGGATTGGGCTTATTATTTTAATTATGAAGAAATAGTCTCATTTTTGAACTGTAAATGTTCTTAATATCTATAAAGTGAATGCAGTTTTAAAACGATGGACGAATTAATTATTGTGGATTATAAATTTTCCATGTAAGTTTTTGAACTGGACTTCCTGGTCCACTTTAATGTCTTTAACTCAAGACCGCAATATCTTTAATCCAAAACTTGATTTGATTCGTATATAAGAAACGACCTCCATGATGCTTTGAAACAACAATATCCAGTTATTAAATTTAATGACACTTATTATCAGTTCTTTTGAGTTTTTGTTTTGGTTTAATGGTCCCTTCAAATACATACCTACTTGATAAAAAAATTGGAATCGATTAAGCTCAATTTAATTGGTCGAGCTAATGAGTTTACAAAAATATTGGGCGAGACACAGTCGAGCCCAATATTTTAAAACTCAAGCGAAGAATAATATGGGCGTAAATCATCCAATTTAATCATTATCATGTTTTTGGGATCCGATTTTTTTTTCACACACTTGGACTCTCAAACATGATAATGGTACATAATTGGCCCGTTGTGTTACGGTCATTGATTCGGACCAACCTGATTCAGAAGTGCTTCACAAAACTTGTCCTAAACGTTTGAACCAAAAATCAAAATCACACCAAACAAACATCTTAAGTAAAACCTACAAAAAATTATTTTTGCGGTCAAAACCACTTTTAAACAAAATGCGCGTGGTCTTCTGAGACAAAAAAATCCACACTAATAATTGGTTTTTTTGGTGTAACTGTAAAGTTAAGAGACGAGGAGATTTCCAGAAGAAGGCAAGAGCGCCCTCAATTCTTTTAGAACCGGTTTTTTGTGCATAGTTGGATGCTTTCCAATGTATTAGATCAACACTGAAGTGATAGCCGAATACGCCCCGTCTTTATTCTCGATGTATGTTTGCTGATAAGGGAAAGGGCTGATCCCGATCTTGCTGCATCCCTTGAATGAAATGTGCAAATGGTTTGCGGACAAGATAGCTTAATCAGGTATGCGCTCGACTCCAGTGTATGTTCATCCATGCGTATAGGCGTGCGTTCGAGCCAGTGAGATTCAGCTATCTTGTAAATTCCCTGGGCAAGAAATTTTAACCGCTTGGTTGTCCGATTTACCCATGCGATATTGGGAAGATGATCCCGCTGCTGAGGTTATTCTCGATGTATGTTGGTGAAAGGGAAAGCGCTATCCCGACTGATGCATCCCTTGAGTGATTGTAAATGGTTTATGGTATGGTTGGGGCCACAGTGCATCAGCGACCATTTGTGAAGCGCTTAGAGGCCCAATAGCATAAGGCGCTATATAAATCTCTGCTATTAGTATTATTATTTATGTAATAATATGATGATTTAGTACTTTTGTCGTGCACGACAGAAAGGTCAAAGCACGGTGTTCTATGGGGACAGTTACGATCGTCAGGCAAGTTCAAAACAAGGTTACTGTTTTCTTTGTACTTGTTTGTCCATAAACCTCGAAACGTTCTGGTAGGTGTCTACAATCGATCCTGTGCAATTATAGGAGAAATTCGTATCATAAAAAACATCTACTCATGTCACTTTAACATCGAAAATATAACTTATCTTGAGGTGTTTAATCTTTGATATGACATAATAAATATTTTGTTTTATTTTATGGTAGTTTGGTTTTGGTTCCACAAATTCATATAGAGTTTAAGGTTATATATTCAAAAAGAAAAGACGGGATGTTTGTATCTATAAAATTAAACGTGTTTGTTACTCCATAATTTAAATATTTCAGCTCGTTTGCTTTTAAGTGATTTCATACTTACTAAATACTGTCAAGTAGTGAGTTTTACATTGTCATTGCTTACATAGAGTCTTACCTTTTATAAATGGTGAATGGGGTAATTAAACTACAAAAAAATGGATCTTGATTTCTTACCATGATTACCGGTGTTAATGTTGCAGTTGTTTGTAAGAGTGTTAACGCATTATCATGATGTGATTAGATAGCTAAGCAACGTCAGCCACACACGGTGGGGTGAAGAGCGTACTTTGAGAAACACTGCACAAAGGTCAGTTATCTGACTATGTGGTCTGGCGTTGTTTTGCCCAAGACAAGGTATTATTTTTCTTTATAGATAGCAAGAATACGGTTTTAAACCCACATAAATGTAGGTTTCGGGGTTATTGTTAGAGTTTTATTGTTATAAGCCTTGTGTGGTCCACCCCAAGCCATCAACCGATCCTAAACCATATCGGTATGATCTTACTTCAAATGCAACCTTGGACTTAACTTATCTTGAATTCTATTGGGAAATTGAACATTTTTTTACTTAGCATTTCTTTTGTAATCTCGGGGATATTAGTTTTATAATCCTTCCCAATTACCTCCCACCTTCTATTGTAATCAATAATTTGGTGTAAAATGTTTGTAATCCATCCACTGCTGAAGGACCTGTTACTCTATTGTAAGCGATGCATCTTTGTTTGGCTCAAAATCGGCCAACAGTGATTTTCATGTCTCTCAGCAAAATAGGCGCAACTTCTTCCTCCAAAAGTCCAAATGACACCAAATAACGTTTTTGAAAGCCTGTTTATCTTTACTTATAACCATAGCAAAAGATTTGAGCAAAACCAATTCTTAAACTATTTTAAATATTGTGTTATCTGAATGTAGGGTTTTTTATCACACTGTATATCTCTCCGCAGGAGCAGATAATCCATTTAGCAATAGCGAGGACACGATGGCCCCTTCTGATTTTTACATTTCTTTCATAATACTGTCTCTTGTTCTCCTACTCTTTCTTCAAAAAACATTACATTTACCAATAATCTGCGGGTTTTTTTTTTTAAACTCGAAAACTGTGGATTTACGCGACGGAAATTACAGTGGCCTATTATTTTCTCAAAAGCTTAACGATGTCAACAGCATTTTGTTAGTATAGTGGTCTCCTCAACAAAACTAAAAAAAACAATTTTTCTTTTTTTATAATTTAAATAGTTAAGAGTTATTTTGATGTTTGCCTTGGTATTGAAGAGGTTTAAAACAGATTCAGAAAACGTTTATTTGCTGTAATTTGGACTTCGGAGGAAAGAATTATGTCTATTTGGGGAGAGACCTAAAACTACAAATCGTCTGGCCAATTTGGGCAACACAAAGATGCATCGTTTAGATGGAGCTACATGGCTTGAAAAAAAAATTTAACACCAAATTCTTGTCGAACAGTAAGAGGTAGGAGAATATGATAGGATTTACAAAATTAATATTCCCAATATTACAAAAGAGAATGACGGTAAATAATTGTTCAAATCTCAGAGAAGTCAGATGGCATGTTTGTAAGACGACGGTTTACTTTGGATCAGCGAGTTTCCATGGTTTTAACCTACCCAAAGAATGCATGTTTGCAGTTTTGTGCAATACATTTGAAGAAACAAGGCAATTAATTGCAAGTTGTATTTACAATTTATTAGAGAAACTTCAGCCTTATGGGCCCTGAATAAATTGTATCTTTAATATAGTTAGTTAGAGATGTAAAAAAAATCTTGAGAGATTATTATCCTGGTATGGAATGATTTTCAATAACCGACTCGTTATTGATTGAACAACTGGTCATTTTTTGTTGAAGATACTTTAATTATGTTATACAATAGACACGTTTTGTTCAAACTGGTATGTTTTTGTCAGAAGAAATTAATACCGCACAAAATGTCTGTGAGAATTGTCTATGGGTATACGTCGGTGTCAGCATCTCATCCGCAATGTCATGGTATAGCTAAAAGTGGCCAAACATAATTTTTAGGTCCTTTGGACTTGGGCACATCACAGGAACAAATCATCAGAACTCTGCTAAACTGAATAACTCTCAGCAAAATGACATAACTTCTGAACCCTAAGTCCGGAACGATGCCAATAAAAATCTTCTGATCGCTTGTTTATCCTTATGAACTACTAACCAAATCAAAGGGAAGATTAAAACCGCAAAGCAATTTAATAAATACAGGCTGTTTGCCTGATACCACAACCACCGCACCTGACCACAACATTACTAGTAGTACTTGTAGTTTTAATACCTAGACTGTGTGCACAACAGACCACCATGGATTGTACTCAGTCTCTCTCTTTATTATTTTTTTTATTTCTCTTTCTCTAGTCTGGTTATTTCCTTCGAGCTAAGCTGACTTCAAACCTGCACACACAATGTTTCAAACCAAGACATAGACGCCCCTTGTTGTTAACACGCCAATGTGAACTCGCGCATGGGCATGATGTACAATAAACCCAATGGGAACTGTCTACCTGAAACTTGCGTCAATATCACTACAACGGAAGCATTTAAAGAAGAAGACAACCAGTATCTAAGAAACAAACCCTCCAGCATCTAACTAACGTCTAGCGCACGCACTAACCTTTACGTTTGACCTCTCTACTGTCGAGGAGCTGTAGAGTACAATCTGTCAAAGTCAAAGTGATGTTTGGTTCGTTTGGATGAGTTGCTATATGAACGGTTTTGGCCGCCATCGTTCTGAGCCCATAGACGATGTTGAGGTATAGCGCCACCACCAACCAGGTCACCAAGCCTTATTCAAATACAACATGTAGTTTTCATGAATATGTTACGTATCAAAAACGAGTACATTAATTCTATTCATAATTATTGGTCAAATCAGCGATTGTTATTGTTCTGTATGTCGGCAGTATGCCACAAATCTATGTATCTGTAAACATCTCAATATGTTAATATCTCAGCCTCGTTCGCAACATTGGAAAATCGCAGGTGTCTCGCTGACGACAAAAGATTCTCTTATATTGAAAATAAATGTGTACTTTATATAGTACAGGGTGAGTCAAAAAAACCTGGACCTCTGATTGTTCCGCCAGTGTGAATTTTAAATAAATATCTAATATAATTTGGTATTCATCGGAAGCCAATTTTCATTATCTTTTAATTTGCTGCAAAGATACTTCCAATCGGTTAAGTCAGCGAGCTACAGTCTTTTGAATCAGGTAGTCCACCTTTTCCCCCATCCACGGATTTCCATTTCCTTCGCGCTTGAACGTCGTTCGTCTTAATTACTCTGTGATAGAGCGCAAAACCGACTACTTTATTCAAACACTGCATTCGGTCTATAACTAACCGATGGAATGATCTTTCAGGACTTAAGATTTAACTAAGCTTTTCAGATGATACCACATATGTTAGATATATGTACTTAAAAATTCAAAATGGCGGACATAATCAGGGTCAAGTTTTTTTTTTTTGACTAACCCTTACAGCATACAGTGTGAGAAAATAAATAGCTCAAATTTGTCGGGTTAGCAGACAGCCTTGATCACGGCTAGGTTTTTTATGCTTTTATGCATCACCAACAACATGCTAACAGGAGATGATAAAATCAACTTTAGCTGTTATAGTAGATTCAACCCAATCGTGTCACGGAGGAAAAGTTTGGATGATAGCAGCGTTGATTAGTAGGGAGAGGAGGCCAGAAAAAGAAAATTGTGGCCCGATTCACCTGTTTCATGATAATCTGGACCTTTCTGAATCTGATCTAAATCTGATTCATTTTACATATTATCCAAAAACACGGCGCTCAAAGTCAGAACATTCAACTAACCCTGGTTTGGTGACATTGAATACACTGAAGCAAATACGATTAGACAGGAATGGTTTTCATGTAAGATATAATTTGCTTACGTTGGACTTGAATGCTTTCATTAAAGCATATAGCACATTTTGACGAGCGCCCCCAATTTTTCAAAAGTTGATCTTATTGGGTACAGTTACGTTGCTGTGGGTAAGTGTCAGGCCGGGG
Source organism: Ophioderma brevispina (assembly GCA_023653785.1). NCBI lineage: Eukaryota > Metazoa > Echinodermata > Ophiuroidea > Amphilepidida > Ophiodermatidae > Ophioderma > Ophioderma brevispina. The sequence continues at coordinate 9,123 of JAMKCH010036919.1, forward strand.
GGCCAAGCCTCTCATTTATTTACAGGGTGTCCCAGAATGATTAGTTGACCAATAGATACCCAAAAATGTTTTATTTTTTCCATAGAAAATCAATAACATTAGAGATACGCTGGTTTGAATACCAACTTCATTATACTGTACCTTGCATAAGAATTGATCGTGAAATCGGACTAACCAAAGGGAAAATACACTCAAATTGGGTTAGAGGTGCTGATTTCATACTTTGGGCTAAGTGAACAAGTTAATGCGTACTGTACCCTCTTCTGGCAAGCTTTTACAACATGCATTTAGTTCTTCGGGAATTCGTTAGTAAACACTCAAACGGTGATTGGTGGTACCAATAGAGAGCTGTGGTCCTCCATTTTCCTTCGCATACCAAAAATGGTACTAAATGCCCAGACGACGTCACAATGTCATAAACATCGCTAGACAGTAAAGCTCAGTGTTGCCACACAAGCATTAGGGGGGGGGGGGGGCCCCCTTTATTTCCTCTTTGGTACTTTTCTGCCAGAGTTAAAGCACAAAACCATCTGTATGTATATAAAAAGCTGTCTTTTGCCAGATTTAGAGGAGAGCCAAACCAGCTTTAAAATCTGATAGTCCTAATATTTGGTGCAAAATTGAATTTTCGCCTATTGTGCACTTGTGTTTTCTGAAATGACAATTATTTGCTGCCTAATGGTCTTTATGACGCCACTGTGATGCCATAAAGGGCATGCTGTTACTTATCTTGGTATCAGGAAAGAGATATGAACATAGCTATCTATTGGTACAAAATCAAAAAGTATCAAGTGCTTAATAAGAGATTCCAAAAGAGGATAATGTGATGGATCAAAAAGGTTGGTAAGTAGAGGGTATAACCACACTCTATGCTATTTTTTGCACTGTGCCCAAAGGATGGAATCGAGCACTCTACACAAGGAGTGTAGTTTCACTTTGGTTAGTCCCATTTTTATGATTCAAAATTTAGAAAGGTTACTTATATAATGTGAAGTGTGGACACATAAACAAGCTACTAAGTTTATTGATTTTCTAATGGAAAAAAAATAAATCCATTTGGGTATCAATGGGTACTAATCTTCTGGGCCACCTTGTTGTTAGCAACTCACTAAAAAAAATGTCAAAAGGAAATTACAGCAATACAGAGTGGCAAACCACAAAAACTAATTGGGTACATTGATGGGGGTCGGTCATGGGTGTTCCCATGGACCCATACGCCCTCGTCCTCGTTCGTTATTCATGCAAAAAAAAAATCAGGAAAAAAATAACTCATTCAAGGGAGTTTGATTCTTTAAACTCCAAGGTTTTGGAATAAGGAAAAATATTTCCTAACCACATATAACAACCAAAAATTCAGAATTTTCTGTCACAGACACTTCGCTTTACGTGGTTAACCAATGGCGACGTATTCTGAATGGGTTTCTTGGCCGCCATCCCCTCCGTTAATTGTCTAGGAAAACTATCACCTGCGAACCGAGGACTGCTAAGAAATGCGTATTTATCTTAAATAAGCGATTTTGTAATTAGAATTGGGATACCGGATTGGAATTCTTAACGAGTAGCTGGAAATGCTACGTTTATGTCCGGTCCATGATGTGTGAAATAGTGCCACCTCGAGACAAGATAACCTCTATTGACTTGCCTGAACCAATAAAACAACTAATGGATGAGCGTAGACACGTATTCGTACATGGCGCTATTTCCTCGCTATTTCACATTGGAAGGCGCGTTTCCAGCAGCCCGTTTTTGAATTATTATCGGGATCCCCGATAATAATACAAAATTTTTTCGTTTGTGGACACACAGACAATTTTCGAGGTGAACCATTCACAGGTCGTAGTTTTACTAGGCCAGTTACCAATGCAACCGTGTAGAAAAATCTCAATTTTTTGAAAAAATTGGGGGGGCGCTCTTCAAAAAAAAGTGCTATGCTAATGCTAATATGCTTAACATAGAATTTATTTTTCTCTCCTATCGGATTACATATTCCAATAGACATTTAGCGTGGAATTGTTAATTTCCAGCCACTGCGAGACCCTCATTCAATGCCAATACCTGCGAGAAGGTAATAGAGGTGACACGAGGGGTTGAATCTACTTATAAACTATATCAAACATTACAATATGCATTTGCTTATGGTATAACTGTCTCTCAATCTTAGTCCTGGGAATCTCAATTTCGTCAGTTCATCTAGGTTTTGCAATCACAATAGATTCAATAAACCAGGGAATGTGACGGTAGACTCCATCGAATTGAACGAGACATGTGGGGGCATGTTCTCCAAGTACTAAGAGTTTTCATAGAGGTTTAACACTGAAACTGCATAGGGGGTGGGGGTTTAATAGGTGGGACCACATTTTTGGGTTTCGGCCGGCCGTTTTTTAAAGATGCAATATATTGGGTTTATATTTGTATTGTCTCAATTTTTAGTGCACTTGCAATTGGTGCAAAGAAAATGCAAAGTCCATGAAACGTCGTGGTGGAGAGAGAAAGTACGCATGAGGCAAGAGAGGACACCACCCAACACCACACAACAAACCCCAAAATAAAGAACACAAAAAAAAAAAACAAAACAAAAAAAAGAAAAACAAGAAACCCCCCCCCCCCTCCCCCCCCCCCCCCCCCCCCCCCCCCACCCCCCCCCCCCACCCCCATGCACTAACGGAAGTGCCAATGAAAAAAATAAAAAACCTTATTAAAGTTACTGTGATCTGATTTTCATAATGCATACCCACCTAGTGACATAACAAAGTAAATAATATAAAAAAATTCTTGAGGAAAGTACTAGCAATGGTGTCATAATAAGCGGTTTTACTGTAGGAACCTATGGTAAATTAAAAAACAAGTTAAACTTAAAAAAATATATAAAATGCCGAGACCGCAGAAGTTCTATTTGTCTGTTAAATATAGTTCATCCTTCACAATAAAGCAATGAGCAAATGGCAAGAAACGAATTGTGTTTTTTCTCACATTTTGACGCAAAATTAAAATCAAGTTTTGACTGAACAGTTTGTTTTCATTTTTTATTTTCTTAATTGTTGATGTCTTGAATCCCTTCTAACATTGTGGTGGATTTATCTAAAAAAATTACTTGGGTACGTGGGTAATAATAGGACCCCTCCCCTTATGGCACTAACGGAAGTTCAAACCCTTATGCAGTTAAGTTGTGAGGTGAGGGTTACTAGTGTCATACCGCTGGTGTACCCGGGATTGCCAGGAGAGCTATTATATATAGCAAGCGTGCGCTACGCTTGGAAGGAAGTACGTTCTTGAGCGGCACCGTCCAGAGTTGATTCAAGTCAACTCAATTCGATTTGCCGCTTTGGGCACAGCTTTGGGCACAACAAGTACCTGGGGCAGCCCGACGAACGACGGGAGATCAATTTATTGACTTGACGCTTTGCCTCTTGATCAATGATACGCGATTCGACATGATTAGGTAGTGACGTAAATTTCATCATCGAGCGGCAACGCGGCAAGCGGCATGAACATATGTAATCACCTTTACACAAGACTCAAATCAAGGGAGGCCAGATATTAGTCTCAGTAAAGTCAATTGACTAAAAGCAGTGAGGATAGCTATATATGAATGTTTTCAAGTTGATATGTAACAAAAGGGTGGCTGCTACATAATGATCAAGCATGGTAATCCTTGGTCAGTGTACAATTACAAAACTGGGTGGGAAATTTCGCCGCCGTATCGATTGAGGGCTGCTCATAAATGACGTTGCGTGACGTCAGGATATTTGCCTCTAACTATTATTTCCAGCATGAATTGAACCTATTTATACCATTTGTGAGAAGCGATTCCTGTGCCGGAGTAATTGTTTTGACATACACTCACTTGCGATCATGGCTATTCGATTTCAGACGGATAGTATCATGCCGTTTGTCCTTAACCAAGAAGAACGTTAGACGTTTCTATAGAAAGTCCCATGGATGCAACTACCGTTTACTGTGATATCATATTACACCCCACTACTTGGCAATGTTAACATTTTATTTTTTTATGTGAAACGGCAAATAATTCGGTTTATAGGTCTGCATTTTGAAAAATTTGCCCTGTGGACCTATATAACCTTTGGCTCCATATCACATAGCCTGTTGGAAATTAAATATGTTACATTTCATAAAAATAATGAAGACCACGGTCACCGCTTTACAATAGGGGTAACCATTTTAGCCCAATATGGGGGTGTACGCTGTCGGAAATATAGCTTGTTTTTTATGCACTGTCTCACACAGATTTAAATTCAAATTTAAAGGAAAGAAGAGATTTTTGAGGATTAATTTTTTCCCAAAATGGCACTGACCACCTGTACCAAGAACAATTCGAAGGTTTATTGGACCAAACAGTACAAAGAAAACCGCAAAACTGTTTTTAACTTTGCCTATTTGGAAATCACCACATGCCCCAAATCGAGTAGGTCGTGTCCCCTACCCCCCTTGAAACCCGGGTTCGATTCGAAAATAACATGAGGCGATTCTTTATGGAACTGTCCTTCAGTATCTTTAAAAACGACAACTTAAAGGTTCAACAAAAAATTACCCAACTATGCAAAGGTTAAGACGCTTATTGATTTGTAGGATATTTGATTTTTTGATGAATGCAGGGGGAGTGGCGAGCAAATGAACTAACACCTTTGGTTAATATTTGTTCAATAAAACTAAATAACAAATGGACCATACCATTTCTCCTGAGTAGGGAAGGCATTGAATGTTCATGGAAGTGTGATATTTTATAGCTCCTGTGAAAACGTCTTAGTGATCAAATCATTTAGACCTGCAGCCCAGAAGGTTGATCAAACGAACGCAGATACCAATATCTGAATACGGGAAAATTCGGAGAAAAATATAACTTTGCCAATATGATGTCTGCCGAAGACCCGCGTGCGTGGGGTCGCCTCAGGCGAGGTGGTAAAGTTACTATGGGGGTCAAATGTTTGAAAATGCTTAATTCTAATGTAATATAGCTCTAATACTCCCCTTAGGTGGTACCAGGATAAAAAGTCAATTGGGTCCCTTGCGTGTGGCGCCTCCTTTCCAAGAGATATGGGAAAATAGGCTCTAAAGGTCATTTTATTCAAGAAAGGTCAACGTTGCCAAGATCCAAATTCCTTTGAAAAAATATCAAAAAAATGTATGAATTATATGATTCAAAAAATATGCTTCTTGAATTTGCATAGGGTTGGATTCCC
>JAMKCH010036920.1:0-15391 GCA_023653785.1 Ophioderma brevispina
ACATCTCTATCAAAGTCCACGAGGTAGGATAGCAAGGTTATAAGAAGCTTATTTCAAACGTGACGTATTATCTCCTAATGAAGTGCTCGCCGGCGAATATTTGGCGGAAATGCTCCGAAAATATCCCCGCCTCTGATTTGTTCTTACTAATGACTATCCACTTTAACTCTATATATTGTGTAAATGGATACAATCCAAGCTTATAAAGGTAGAATCAATATTTTAAAGATATGACCCCAGGAATCATGTAATCAGGTAATCTGCAGGACCGGTTGAGGTGTTAGTAACTACAATATGGCACTGTACTTTTTGTAACCACCAAAATGAATCCAAGTCCAACCACCATTTTACTTGTTTTGGTTAGTGACAGGTGCTGCAACTAATATTAATATAATGAATGTTCTATTGGTAACAACAGCCTATAATTGTGTGTTCTAACACACACATATGATGAAATTAGGAAGATATGATCCAGAAACACCACGTATTGTCCAAATTACACAGATTACCATTAGACCTAAGCAATCATAATGTTTTTGTGAGAGCACACAAAGAGTTATCTTAATCCAAAATTAAATGACAGAATTAATATACTGATATTGCTTAGTTTTGCGCTGAAAACCAAAAACATTTGTTTTATTTTCATAAAGTTCAGTATGTAACAAGCAAGTTTGCAACCCAACGCATTTATAATTTACGTAAACATGGAGATTGTGGATGACTTAGTCATAGTTGTATCCTCTTGAATTCCAATTTGTCACCAAATAAATTATTGTTTTATCATTTTGATCCAGTATAAGTTGTTCTGTAAGAAATTTGGGCAATTAAATGTTGATTGCAATCAAAATTGTATTTGCCATTTTTTTATTGAGTGCCGCCATTGTGGTTACCAGCTCTTCATTTATGTAAAATGGGTCATGCGGCCGGGTTACCTGATTGTTGGGGTCATATGTTAGAAACTCAATCACTATGAATTTTTGAGGGCCATTAGCCAACAGTCCTATCTTACTGTATAACAAAGAAAAAGGAGCCAAGTCTTTTTGTTCAAAGGTTATGGCAGCCGCACCAAGTGTTGCGTTTTTAGAACCCATTGTATAAACGCTTCCTATGTATGTAAGAAGATATACGTGTATTTAAAAAACGTGATAGTGTTTTCACAAACTAACTACAGTCAGTGAGTTGTTTGTGTTTTTCTTTTTGTTGTCAGAAAAAATCAATTGCCGGGAAGGTCGATATTGGTGTGAAGGAGAACCATACTGCATACGAAACGATTATATATGTGATGGTATACAGCATTGCACAAGCAATAATGACGAAGAAAATTGCGGTGAGTTAGGGTCTATATTGCGTTTCCGTACCTGCAACTACTTACATTAATAGCTATTACTGTCTGTCCAATTAACTTAGATGTATGTTTATTTTATTTGAAAAATACGCACTTTTCGAAATATGTCATGAAAAGAAAGTTGTTTTGTATCTTTGGACCTAAGACATTTTCCATATGACGAAGGGAATGGGTCAATACGAACCTCTGAATATATTGAAATCTGAACGAATAAAGGTTTGTTACTATTAGTAATTACTTTTTGTGGAAGGTTCCATTGACTCCACTTTGTAGGTAGTAAAAGTTGTCGTCGTCGGAGATGATTCACGATCAATGTTGTCGGCCACCGGTATGAAATGAACACCGAATTTTTGTTCAACAGGATAAAATCCGAACCGTTGTTATTTACACTGACTTTTTTGCAATACAAACACTGATAATTGGGTCATCTGGAGCAATTCCGTGACCGTGGAGAGCAGAGCATTATTTCTCAGTGGATTTGCCTTCTATGAAGGTTAATGAACAAATTCAGCGGAGGTGCTCCTGCCGAAAGTGTGGGCGGAACCCAGGAATGGGAATAATCCATAATACAGGGGTCAAAAATTAAAATGCTTGGATTGCTGTAAAAAGGTCACCAAAGTGCTCGTCTTGTAGGATTGAAAAAGGTATAGTTTGTGCAACCTACAACGTATGGTTACAGAGGTATAAGGCAAAAATCGTCAAATACGGTTTGAAAGTCAACCGTTGAGCGAAGCGAGCGCAATGAACAGAATCCGGGTCCCTTTCACAAGTTTGCGGGTATTGGGGGTGGGGGCGCTAGTTTTTGTGCATATTACAAACAAAATTATTATCGTTATTATCGTCCTAAGAGGAATCTATCGTGTGTGCAAAAGACCAAGGTTCCTACGCAACGGAACTAGTTTCCTTCACCTCATCATCATCATCATCATCATCATCATCATCGTCATCGTCATCGTCATCATCTTCTTCAACACAAACACTTTACCAAATCACACATTAAACTTACAATATGCTATCAAAGTGTTACATAATTAGGTAACAGTTAGACTTGTATAGCATTGGTAATACTGGTGAGGATCTGATAGTTCCTTTGCTGACAGACAAACAAAAATGCCCAGAAACTGTATGTGTTACTACAGGACTGACATGGTAAATGGCGACACAAAGGAATTCCTAGTGGTGAACTGCTCCGTATGGTACACCAGAAAAATGAACACGTTCCCTAAACTAACCGACACTATGTAAGTTATCTCGCCACTTTCATATCGTCGCCCGCATCACATACTGTCGTATTTCACATTTTTGAGGTTTTTGCGAAATTCCGCCTACTTACTTAGTTCATCGAGTTCTTGCCGTCCACAAAGTTTCAAAATGTGAGGATGCCTAATTAATTAGTTTTATAAATACTGAGTTTTCCACCATTTATTCCTCAAATCACATATCCGTGTTTCACATACTGTCGTATTTTAAAATCGCCATTCATTTACACGTGTTTGATATAGCGTTCTATTTTGCCGATCTCATAATAAACGATTTCACATACTGATCTATTTTGACGTATTTCCATCGTTATTTCGTAAACAAGCTTTTCACATAGTGATCTATTTTACGTACATTGAAAAACAACGGTGTAATATGCGTCGTATTTTGCAATATACATTATTTGTGATTTCACATACAGACTTATAACTTTGTAGCCTAATTAAGATAATATAATTGTAGTTTAAGTTGGATTTATGGTTTATATTGGACTTTAAAAATTTTTTCTTTCTTTACAAACAGTAAAGTCTACATGTTTCTTTTATGCTTCGTTTTACCGTATAGACATGAAATGTCGCGATAGATTTGAATTGCGATTTTCTCGGAAAACGTGTTTTTGTAAAATACGACAGTATGTGATGTGGGCGACGATATAACTTGTTACGGCTTATGAAAGACCGTTATTTACACAGGGTAGGAATGGGTAATTGAGATGGAGAAAGTGGAATCTAATATAGGAGGTGACGAATGGAAAGGGGGGAGTTTAATCTTTGTTGGATTACAGGAAAGACATGGCATTAACAGCAGTTAAAACAAATCTATGAAGAATTGTTGACGGTGCTAAGGTAGCTGTTTATTTCTCATTTCACAAGCTGGCCCATTTTTCAATTTCTAGATTTGCTGAGGGAAAGCATTCCAGGTACTGACTGAAGATGCAATGAAGTATATTTGTGGTTAACCAGGGTGGATTAACTAGGAATTTCAAGCACACGGTTTTATATTGTAACAGAACGTGTTAAGGCAGAGCTTTGCAGGTTCGATGATGTAGAAGCTCATGGAGATCAGTGATGCAAATCCCACATCACGTCGTGAGAGTGACGCAGGAGTTGCGATAAGCATGATCCGATGTAAATTGGTCTTATAGCTGACTGTGCTCTTGAAAGCACATTCCTTCTGGTTGTCCATGCTCCAATCTCGTTTAGGCCTAATAGTTCAGGGCCATATGTAAGGAAGCTGGTTCGCGTGGGCCTTTCGTGTGTATTCTCTAATTTTATTGGATTCAAAATGCATTAGCCACTTTAGCAAAAAATGATGATGCCTTCTTCTTCTTCTTGCGTATGAGCTAAATGTTCTGAAGTTGGTGGAGCCAGCTCACTGTTGTTTGGTTAGAGTTTGAGGTCTATATCCACCGGTGGACGAAAGGTAGGGCACTCATTGAGAATGTGATCCGCATTCTGTGATGGAGAGCCACATTGGCATCCTGGAGGTGGTCGCAGCCCCATCTGTGCATATTGTTGTTGAAACGACCAAATCCTGTGCGAATCCTGTTCAAGGTGACCCCCTTACGTGGACGATTGCTACCAGGTGGAGTTCTGTCATAGGTGTGATAGTGAATTGGCCTGGTCCTGGAGTATCTAGCCAGGTAGTGTTTCATTTCTGTAAGATGTTGAATGGGGAGCTGGAGAGTTTAACAATGTGTCGACAGAAAGGTCGACGAGAACGCAGTCTCTGTCTGCCGAGCTGGTGTGATTCTTTAACAGTGTTATGCAGCAGGTGCCTGTTGTCCAACAGACCCCTATTCACCAGTTCATGTGTGTGTGATGTTCTCTCTGAAGCACTGCAGTTGCAATGCCTGAAAGCATCGGTAGAAACTTCGATGGAGTGGGACAAAGGCAGCCAGTAATAGTTCTCATGGTCTCGTTGAGTAATATGTCCAGCTTCTTTGTGTAAGAGCTATTGTACCATGCCGGGCGGTATATTCAGCAGCACTGTAGACCAGAGACAGGGCGGTTGTGCGTAGAGTGGAGTGGATGTTATTCCTCGAAAATACCTTTGCACATACTGACTTGAGATGCTGCCGATAAGTAAGCTGTCGACCAAGCTTCAATCCCAGATAAGTTTGTATATGATTATATGTCTGAAACACTCTTCGGTGTTAAGATAAAAGGCAGTAGCGGTGGTCTTGAGTTCACTCAGCTTGATTGTCCAGGTCTTGAGATATGCTGCAAGTGGGGTCATAACTGCAGTAAGTGTGCTTTCTACTTCAGTCCAGCTTCTGTCCGAGTGAGGAAGGGCAAGATCGTCGGCGTAGCCATATTGTCTAGATGTTGTTTGAGGTAAATCGCTGATATACAAGTTGAACAGCAACAAAGCTACGGTTTGCAAGCATGTTACATATGATTTGTACAAGGTGACGATCCGGGATGGTACTAAGAAGCTTGGGTGTCAAGCCCTGGTGCAACATGGTGTCATATGCAACATTAGGGTCCACCAATATAACGCCTGCCTTACGACGCTTTTAAAACCTCTCTTCAATATCATTTGGGAGTTTTACAATCTGAAGGACAGTGCTCCGGCAACGGCGAATCCTGCTTGTTCGCCAGGCAGATGGGATTCGACGACTGGCCGGGTCATTATCAGTCTCTCAAAGAGTTTGGAGGAATCACACAGTAGTGTTATTGGGCGGTACTTCTGGGGTTGTCAACAGGCTTGTTTGGTTTGTGGAGTGCGATGATGGTAGCCCTCTTTGATCCTCCAAATCTTGCGTAAGGACTGGTTAGTAAGGCAACATGTGTAAAACACCTGGAGCCATTCAAGACATCGTGGGCCTTGCCATTTCCGTTACTAAACATTCCTATACATTTGGCACAACACGATAGCTAAGGGTTTCTTCTTTCCATTGGTACCAAACTAAGTACCAGCATTCCAATTATGACGTCGCTATGACGTCATAAGTTGAAGAATGTATGAAAATACTGGATATAGTGTCAAAAATTGATATTTCTCAAATTTACCGATTCAAAAACATCATTATAGCACTAAACGCTCTATATAAAATAGCCATTTCCCATCAAGTAGAGGCAAACACCGCGCAGCAAATCGAATATTCCTAATTTTTTTTGGTGAAAATCGAATTTTACCTATTCTGACTGTGTGTCTATGGAAATTGGCAGTCTTGCTGACATGCAAACTTTATGACGTCAATCTGACGTAATACTAGGAACGTTGGTATGTTACAATTATACATACGTTTGAAACAGATTGTAATATTACTAGCGAACTCATAAATCCCAAATGTGTCTGCGATAAAAGCTCAGAGCTATGCATTAATGATTCAAATTCTCCATCTTTCAGGATAATGTCCGGATCGTCGATTCAAACCCTCCCTTCAAGCGCCGTATTTCGCAACTTCAGCTACATGAGATAAGTATGGCAAGACATTTCTCGTATTGCCATAATTAGGAAATGATGATGATGATGATCGTTAATGAAATGCACCTATAGCAAAGGTTACCTCTTATCTCTTACACAATTCTTCATCTTTTGCTATAAAAAAATATAATAATTTATTTTTTTTCTGAATGCATACAGGTCATTAAAGGAAAATGCTATTTCGAGAATCGAGAGCGGTGCCTTCATGGGATTGGGTAACTTGCTTTGGCTGTAAGTAAATATTTGTTTATTATGTAAGCTTTTACGTGATTTCGCTGTCTATGCCATTGTTGAATAAAGTGATCCTGAAGAAAATGTAAAAATGAAGATTTTCCCATTACTGTACAGTGTGGTTTCCAAGAAGCACCTTAGCTTTCGTGCAAAGCAAACAGTTAAAACTTGCTTCCCTATACGAAGTTGACGAACTTTGAAATGGTTTATTGTAATAGCATGTCTGTAGGGGTTATCTGCAAAAATTCATCGGCCTGTATGTCATAGATAATAGATTACACATGTTTAAAGTGCGTTCAATGTTCAACATTTCAATTTTCATGCTTTCAGTATAACATCCATGCAATTAGATCTCACTTGATTTACTAAAGACATTGCCATAAAATGTCACCATTAATTAATTAATTAATAATTGATGCTAGTTCTAAAAAATGATCTTGATTCATGTAAAGCTTGGAGCTATTGTAATAAAGTATCGACCATCTATCTTCATGTGTTCATAAACGTTGTAGTAAGTGAAGTTAACATTCCCTGTCTTATTTCTCTCCACTCTTGACAATGGTCTTCTGACTCATTTCCCTTCTCCCTTTCTCTACCCCCTCTCTCTCTGAATTGTACTTCCTGTCTGCTTGTTATGTTTCCTTAAAGTGACAGAGGAGATTTTTTTGGGATAGATTTTTCAAATTGCACTGGATCGGTGATACTACCTACCGAGAACGTTTCGAAGGTTTATTCCGGGGGGGAGAGTGTATTCAAAGGTGGAGATGATGCTTGAACAAGAACTTCCGAAATGAACCCACCGGCTAAAAAACATACCTAAACAAGCATTTGTCTGTTTTGCTACAAAAAACAAGTCTTATTGTCAGTTTTGCTACCTTTAACAAGTAGCAATGCATTGTGTTGATAAGTTACCCAGGTAGTTATCGGCTTTGCTCGTTTGTTGCTTTACTTCCAAATTGCAATATTTTTGATGATTTTGATCTCGCGTACATCCACAATTTCGGGGTTACGAAAAAACTTTTTTCCAATATTTTGCTGTTTGAAACGCCTAATTCAATGTACGCGCGTACATCGCCTGTTTGAAAAAAAGGACCCTTTTTAACGCGTTTTCTTGTTCACGCTCTATCCACCTTTGAATACAAGTGGCCACATGCGCAAAAGAAAACCGCAAACCTTGTTTTGAACTTGCCTGCTATCGTAATCGAACCCCATAGAAAAGCATGCTTTGATTTCTGTCGCGCATGACAGAAACTACTAATCATTATCTTATTACATAAAGACGGCGTATCGGCTTAATCAGGTGTGATCAAATACAATGCTAAGCATTCCAAATATTAAAAACGGGGTTCGAGAAAAATTGGGGGCGCTTCTTTCTGGAAATCTCATGTCTCTTTAACTTTCGTCTAACCTCGGCTTACCATTTTGTAGCACAACCTACAGGGGAATGTTGCAAGCCCATAATATATACCTTTTGCTAAAAAAAACGTTCAATGAGTGGTAAATTCTTGTCTCAATATATCTATTGGTCCTCTCTTTATATTCAATATCAAGAGTGCCAACATCTCTCCATTTGACGACACAATCCCGGGAACCAGGAAAATCTACAAACACGGGTATTTGGCGGCTTGTTAAAGGAAATAGCTGTGTGACCTACAAAATAGGTTTCTTACCTACAACACCATAGGAATCAAAAGTAATCTTTGGGGATTGTATTTTTTTTAAAAAATAAATAGTTTTCAAATATGTAATAATATTTATATTGTTTGAAACAAGTCTTTCAATGTTGTAAATTTTATAGGTATCTTCGCAACCACATCGTGTACCAATATCGGAATTTGGGAAATTTAAAGTAAGCAAGGTCGCAAGAAATCATGTCAGGAATAATATGAGTTCTAAAATGAAAACACAAAGTGAACCAAATCGCTCAATTCTCAGAACACATTTTCGAAATTCAAAATTCCATTTCCCTTTCAGACTCCTTGCAACGCATAATGGCCGGACCACTTGTAAAATGATATGCGGAAGTTTTTTAGGTCCAAATTGTTTTCACTAATATGAGCCCTATATAGTTAACTGATTTTGCCTTCTCCAAATTAATTCTAAAGTAACTTGATCACGTCAAACAACGCAAGTACGCATGTGTATACCAGCTCGACACTGTGAAATTTAGAATCAGTTGCGTACTTGCGTTGGACGCTTATAATGCAATCTGGGAAAACGTGCAATTGGCCAATTAGCCGAAACAGTTTGGTCGTTTATTTAAGCATTTTCGGCGACGGATGAAAAACCTTGGAACAACCTCCTTTGTTTACATGAGGGTTAGTCTCCGATTTTTTCTCTTCGGTTGTGTCCTTCCTCCGCTCCTGTCCAGTGCTTTTGGTGGCCATGTACTCATCAATCTATGGAAGTCTACCTGAAGTCAATAATTTGAAGGTTACTGAACAAGAATCTAACATAATGTTATTTTTCATTGATAATCATGATTATCTTTTAATCTCTAATGCAGCGATCTATCTAAAAATCTATTTCACGGCTTTAATAATAATTCCACTTTTTGGGATTGGCGAATTGGAAGTTTTGGAAGTACAATATTGTTTGAAGTTATTCCTATCTGCCTCTCTCTTGTCCCCCGTGCGAAGGTGCCCGTGTATTACGGTAGAATGTATAAATAATTAGCCAATTTTACATTTTATTTAATCTTTATTTATTCAGGAAATGCTTCAATACAATGTATTGGTCTCCCAGGAAGACCTGATACCATCATTACAGTAAAACAAGTATACCAGAAAAATCAGTTAGGTGCATAATCTTACATAACACATATAAATGTATATGTGCATGTAAGATTATACATATATATTATTTATTTTTTTATTACCGATTCGGCTAAGAACAATCAAAATTGAACATATACAAACTATCAAGAAAAAGAAATATAAAAAATTAAAATTAAAATTGCCTCAGTGAGCTATAGACAGGAGGAAATCAGGATCAAGAAACCGCGTCATCCAAAGAATGTGATTCCTCCGACTCACTGAGGCAGCACAACACATTATGTCGATAAAATACAAATATTTTGAATATTGCACTCAATTTTCATTTAAACACAAGAAATCAGACAGCCATATTTCATTGAACAAGAAAACACCCCACCTCCCATAACCCATTAACCACAAACCAAAACCAAAAACCCATACCAGATTGCCACACACCATACCCCCCCTAACTAACTGTAATAACCCTAAACAACCCACCTCACACAAAGCGACATGTTGGGAAAATGCAAGGAAGATATGGCAGACTGCATACCACAAATTTAATAAAAAATAGAAAAAACATTTAAGAAAATAAAATTACACTTAGGAGCCAGCTCTTCAAAGCTTATTTCAGTGAAATGTTTTTTCAGACTTTAACACTTTAAAACAAATGATCTTACTGCTATAACAATGAAATCATCTCTGACTGGCTCAGGAAGCTCAGCCCACATACGGGGGAAATTTGCAAGAATGGTAAACTTGAAACTGTCGGTTTTGGTGGAGTTAATATGAATCCATTAAAAGTCAAATTTTAAAAAACCTTGAATGACGGGAGTTTACAGGACCTTGGCAGAAATTGATGAACTAGTCTTTAAAAGACAAGTGCGGCAAAACAGGTGGAGAGCTATTTCCGTCTGTTGGCTAAATTCATGAGATTAAGTTATACATACAAATAACACGTATCACGTTTGAAGTGTAGCAGGTACACCACACACCACACAACTCATACACACCCCCACATAACCATACAAATGTACACATGCCACATACACAATGCTGCATGTACACCTACACACCCCCACATAAGCATTACCAATCACAGACACAAATTTCATATTACATACACAAATGTACACCAGGATATCATATTGTTTGCAACTTTTAAAGAAACAAACTCATGGATCTAATTACTTCGTGTTCCTTTTGGTAGATTATTCAAGAGTACAGCTGCTTGTACTGGGAATGTTCTTTTCCAGCTTTGTTATCCATGATGGAATGAGCAACATGTTTGAGCCTTGACTAGCACGCAGAACCTTTGAGTGTTCTGACTGGTTCAAAAGTAAACAAGGGAGATATAATCAGGAGGAAAAGTTAAAGGCATTAAAAGTTAAATTAAGGCTCTGATAATTCCATCTTCTCCTCAGATTAGTCAACAAGTCTTTCATCATTTTGTCCACCGGGCGGTTCGAATGTCTGCAGACAAAAGGATGTCGCATTATTAATCATGGTATACCACCTTCCAGCAACACAGCAAGTTTCCTATCACATACACTCGTGAGGCCCTATTGAATCTAAATGGTTCGCATTGTTTGCCCGCTGAAGTTGGCAGAACTTGAAAGATCTAAATATCAATGCAAAGCGTCCCACTCGTAGGAAAAAGATCGTAACCATGGCAACTAAAACTTATAGTATACCTACAATCTACCACTAGGGAACATGAGTGTGCTAATTCGGTTTGTCATGATGGACTGAATGCTAGCTACAAGTTGAAGGTGGATGTTAGTCCTTAAAGAGATGTTAACAAAAGGAAAGACCAAACAAAAAAAAGGCAACGTCTGTTTGCAAAATTTGGAGATCATTATGGTGCCCGTATTTGTGAAATTGGACCAAACCAGAACGATTAGTCAAACTGAGGAAAGACCAAGGCTTGGGCAAGCATATGACTGTAGTATTGAGGAAGATAATGCTTTAATTCTCCTGATACACCAATTTCTGGAAACATGGGAACAAAACATAATCGGCATGATTGCCTCCACAATAAAACGGATCAAAATAACACCCACATCATTGTATGAAAATTGACTCTTTCAATAGAAAAGGTTCATACAGTACGGAAATAGTTTTTATTACTATGGTCTGTTGATTTCCAACAACATGAATGAATTTGTTTTTTTTTTAAAGTTGAGTTTATTTGACTTGAACAATGAGCAATTTTAGTCAAGTTGGTGTTAAGCTCATTTTGCAGGTGTGATGGGTCAGATGATGCGAAAAGGGTAGTGTCATCTGCATACATAAAACACATTTGAATGAAATGATTCAGGTAAAGAAGCACAAACATTATAAAATAAAAGAGGACCAAGAATGTCCTGAGGTATCCCACAATATCAATATTATTTCTTTTAACGTCTGAAAGTACAGAAATTTAATATTAACAGCTTGGGATCTATCTTTTAGATAAGAATTACACAAATTTAATGCATTACCAGTGTACCCCATATTCTTTAATTTACTAAGAAGTAGATAGTAGATTATGGAGTTTACAGTATCAAAAGCCTTCTTTAGATCTAAAGATAGATCCTGTTACTTCCTATATTTATGGTGTAGATATGATCAGTCCATTTAAAAGAGTAATAGTACTGGGTTTACTTCTAAACCTGACTTGACCTGATTTTAAAATGTTATTATGAGCAAGATAATGGTAAAGCTGTCATGTACCAGCACAGCTCAAGAAGATTATTATCAAATAGGAAGAACAGAAAGGGGCCTCCTATAGGTGTTAACCTCACTTTTTGTCACCCCCTTGAAGATAGTGTAAACTTAGCTTTTTTCCAATCAGATGGGAAACTGAAGTGATCAAAGACAAGGTTACAAATATATGCAAGGGGTAACAAATGATTGGTGCGACAACTTGAGGAGTTTAATAACAAACATTATCAATAACGTAGCTTTATTTTTAGAAAAGTTACAAATCTGATCAAATACAAACACAGGCGTTATAATATCAAAATTCTAAATTAGTTGTAATCTCAGGGTTAGAAGTAAAATTATCACAACTTATTATTATATTCTTATACTAGTATTATTAATATTTCACTTTGCCTCAGTTTACCTACAGAAGTGAAATAACCATTAAATTGATTCTGCAATTCTTACCATAACAAGTAAACCTGTGAATTTGTTTTAATATTAGTTAAGGTGATGTATTCTTTGAATAATTTTCTTAATGTACCCCACAAGTTCAGGATCATTAAATTTCTCATTAAAACATTATTACAGTAGTTCTTGTCAATGATTTGTTAAGTTTATTTACTTGGTTTCTTAACTGCCTGGCCATTGCCCAGTATGTGGATAATTTGTTTTATGAGCCTTTGAGAAAGTAGTGGGTCCCCGTCTTTGCATTGAAGCTTCATATATTTGCTTAATCCACTCAGGAAGTGAGCCTTGACTATCTTCTCATTCACAGGACAATGTGTATCACAAGCCTTATCAAACAAGTCCCTAAAAGTGCCAGTAGGCTGTAAACATCACGGCAATGTTCAACAGTGCTCCAATTAATTTCTTAATTGTATCAACAAAATCATTATCATTAAGTTTTTTAAAGCATTCTGCTTTCACTAGCTTAGGTGGTAAGTTAAGTTGCTTATTCTTACGGGTTAAATACATGATGTGAATGGTCAGATATCCCTACACTGTGAACACCCACCAGAAGATGAAATTTTATCTGTTTGGAAACAAACGCAGAATCCCCCGATTCAGAAATTGTTTTTGGTTAGTTCGTTTTATTATAGTGTAGTCATGAATGAAGGCTGCTTCATATTACCTATGAGAAGCAAGAGTGTTAATTGTATTGAGTTAGGTTTCTTACATTAATCTAAGTTAAAATCCCCAACAATACTAACATCATCATAGTAGGTGGGGGAGGTTTTGAAAATGAATCTAACTTGTGCAATGTAATCAGCCGAAGAGTCAGGTGGTTCTAAAAACAGTACAAGAAGGATAGGCTTTGTGTGTGGTAATTTAAGCTCTACCCAAAGTGCTTCAATGCATGTTATGCAAATCAGAATTCTCATTGAATACCACACTTTCTTTTAGATAGCACAAAACACACCATGCTCCATGTGCACTCTATCTAGCCTACAAAGTGTACCCATCAATAGAAACCTCCCTGTCATTTATACCATCATTTAACCAAGTCTCAGTAACACATAAACATCAATACATTTTGATGCTAATAAACTCTTACATGTCTACCCTTGTTACGGAGAGACTACGAATATTGATATGTTGCAATTGAAACCTTTGTTAACTTACAATCATCGTCAATAAAATTTTCTTCAAATCTTCTACAAGTTCAGGCGCGGATCACAGGGGGGTCCCGGGGGTGCCTTGGCACCCCCCCCCCCCGGCCGCCGGAATTTTTTTTGAACGGAATGTGATGCTGATTCATTATTTTATTCCGCTCCATCATGACATCTGATGACCTCACGCCCTTCGGTTTTAAAATTGTGTCGGTTGACATAAGATTACAAATTTGCCTTCCCTAAGTTCCCCATCCCCCAAAAAAGTTGCCAGAGTAGATCGGAGCTGTGAACTGAGATACATAAAAGCTCAACGTCCTACACTGTTGCTTGGTGTGAGATGCCGTGTATCAGAACACACGAGTCTGAGATAAAAAATAAGAACACGACGAGTCTGATATCGAATTTCCCGGAGACTTGAGGGTTACGAGCTGTCTTTCGGTTCTCTGTCGACTGGACAACAAATTTTGCATTGTAATTTAGAGACGCCACCTTGACTACAAGTGGGGGTGGAAGTTTTCTAAAAAAAAACTTCACCCAACATAGAGCAAAAAAAAACTTTCCCCGCTTTCCATGAAAAAAAAACTTTACCCGCACCTTATAAAAGGGTTTTTAAAAGGTAATACAGACCTGACTAAAGTGTTGGGCTTCTCCTGGTGGATGAAATTTAGTAAATCAATGAGAACGGCACCCTTAACTGAAACGGTTTTTACTTTTTTTCAAATTTACATTGAACGTTGCGACCAATCTGTACGATCTTTACGCATGTATGGAAAACAGGCCCGTGCCACCCAAGGTTGACGTGCTTCATTCACAATTAGCCTTACACCAGTTTCAGACCATTACTCAAACGTACACTAAAGTAGGCCTATATTCTATTTTATAATTAAACTTGCAATTTTAATTTGGGTCTACAAATATTTAAACAACTCTAGTAGCTCATGGTGGTTTTGTATGCAATATATGTCAAGAGCTAAATCTTCAGGAATCCACTAAAACTGAAGGTCCAGGAAACAGAATATAAGTAGAAAATTTAATATGCCAATTTTGAAAAACTAAATACTCAAAAAAGTCGCCCGCACCAACCACCGCATCGCTATATGCGGCACATAGCTGTTACAGTGGATTGCCGGGCACTACATCGGGAAAACAATTTGATTTTGCTTTGCAAAAAAAGTTGGTCATGCATGATAAAAATAATAGTGTTACCATCAAATTTGCATGAGAAAATGTGTGTGAAAGTGACATTGCACGGGTTCCGCCTTTGCCGCACTCACAACCCGGCAGCTTGATATATACGCACATCCATTTAACACTTTGCATAAACAAATGTTACCCTCAACATATTGTACTTTTGTTTCATCAAATTCGCATGGGAAAATGGTTTTGGAAAGGCGAACATCGCAAGGGTTCCGCTAGGAAGGGGACACACCCTCCCGCACCCAGCAGCTTGATATATCGGACCTGCAATGGGCACTTCATGCTTAATTCAAACAAATAACCAATCAACTATATTTTACTTTAAAAAATGCTGATCATATCTATAAGCATTATTTCATGTTGTTTCTATCAAATGGCATGGGAAAAATGTGTTTTGGAAAGGCTTGATATACAAACTCTCTAAGAACACTTATGCTTATTTCAAACAAAAACTTAATCATCAAACATTATTTTACTTTTTTAAAATGCTGATCATACCTATATAGGCATTAAAAAAAGAATATATACACATGTAGAGGGAACCAATTATCAAGTTGTTTCTATCGAATTTGCATGACAAATGTGTTTTGAAGCGAATATTGCAAGGGTTCCGACGTTGCACGGGAGGGGGATCCACCTCACCCCCCACCCCCAGAAAGCTTGATACGAAATCTGCATGAACAACTTTATGCTCTTTAAACAAAACTGAACCCATGTATCAACTATATTTATTCTTAAAAATGTTAATTATATCTTAATTAAGTGAACACTTAAAATTTCAAGTTGTTGATATCAAATGCATGGGGAAACTGTGTTTTGGAAAGAAATATTGCAAGGTTCTGCGCTTCGCCGCGGGAAGGGGACAACCC
>JAMKCH010036921.1:0-61271 GCA_023653785.1 Ophioderma brevispina
GATACTGTCTGTTGATGGTACGATGACATGGGCACAGCTTCCTCCAAAATTCACCGGAAATTAACTCGATAACGTCACCTTGGTTGTGTTTCGTGACACTAAGATGCCCCATGTCATTAAAACCTTACAGAACAAATCTGCTCGGCTTATATTCAGACAGCCCAAGCGCACTCATGCCTCACCTCTCCTACAGTCTGTTCATTGGTTACCTATTGCCCAAAGGATCCACTTTAAATCTCTTCTTTTAACCCATAAAGCTTTTCATTCATCCGTCCCGGCTTATATATCATCTTATTTTCATGTTCGCCAGACTCCTTATTCGCTTCGCTCCAGCACTGCTGTCAGTTTTGATGTTCCTCGTTCCAGGAAGATTGCAGGTGATCAGGCTTTATCCATCGCTGCTCCCCGCATTTGGAATGCCTTACCCTTTGAGCTCCGTAACCAAGACAATGTAACCACTTTCAGACGCCAACTGAAAGCTCACCTCTTCCCTAATTTATAGTTTTTCATTCTTTTTCTTCTTTATAGCGCTTTGCCTACATTGTAAAAGGCGCTCTATAAATCTCATTGATTATGATGATTATTAAACGAGTTAAGATAAGTGAAAAGTCATGATTTCTTCCCTCAAATGATAAATGTTAATTTCAAAGTTCAAAAGTCACTTCTTTAAGATCACTTCTGATATTATGCAACATCTTTTCGGTCCTTTGTGAACTACGTTTTGCGCATTTGGTGTTTGGGCCATTGAAATGCATACAGCAAAGTTGCTAAATTACTCATGATACTAATTTTAATTTCAGATATCAACGGCACTTCTTCAATGTCACTTATGCTACAGGCTGTTCTTAAAAAAATTGCCCCCACTAGTAGATGGAATAATTTTTTTTTCCTGCAATACTTAAAGCCAATTGCTAAATATTCTTTGATATTATAAAAGAGCATTTCTTCAGGCTTCTAGAGTTTTTGTGTATAGGACATTCCAAATTGTAGATGATATGATTTTTATTGAACGTGTTAATTTTGCTAAGTGTGCAGGTTGGAACAAAAACTGCCAAATGCTTTACTAAGGTAATTCTGTCATTTCCTTTGTTCTCTAGTTTTCTTCCTTTTCGTAATGGATTTATTTTTAGTGTGTGAATGGTTATTATTATGTAATTATAACACAATCCTAAAGGAAAGAGAAAGGCTGTAACCGATACAGCAGCCAAAATTGCACTCAGAGCGAGCTATGTCATCTGGCTCAGCTGAAGCTCAAAGGCATTCAGAAAGATAGAGCTACAAGTAACTCCAGCAATATGCTCTGAGGGAAGTTTTAACCCGCCAAAGTCTGGTCCAAAACCCAGAGACCTCAGAACACACTAATCTAGACAAAGAGATACTGCATAAGGTGAATTTTCCCTACAAAGTCACCTTCACAGAGGGAGATATATCAGGAGTGCTTATCTTAAAACGATAAAACTAGGCTCCGAAGGTAACAGCGTCTGGTGTTCCTACCAATGACTATTCCTCAGAGACGGTTATGGCCATGCCGAGGTTATTCTTTCATATGAAAATAGGGAAATTTGAATTTGACTAGTGTTCATTTTGGTTCACATGTCTGATGGTCTGATAATTAATGTCACAGATCATAGTACGCAAAAATAGCATGCATACCGTAAAGAATTCCATAATAATTCATTCTCATTCTTCAATTCTCAAATTTCACCAGGGGCCCATGTCCCATCTTTCACCAGCAATTAAAAGTTCACTCAATCAGATCTCTTGTTCAATCTGCAGACCTTTTCCACATTTGCAAGAATTCCATACAGGGAAGATTAAACCACAAAGCAATTTGATG
Source organism: Ophioderma brevispina (assembly GCA_023653785.1). Taxonomy (NCBI): domain Eukaryota; kingdom Metazoa; phylum Echinodermata; class Ophiuroidea; order Amphilepidida; family Ophiodermatidae; genus Ophioderma; species Ophioderma brevispina. The sequence continues at coordinate 1,838 of JAMKCH010036921.1, forward strand.
AAGGCTGTCGCTCTGGGTAGCACAACCACTGCAACCGACCACATATGGTATTTCTGGTTTTATATTTAGACTCGGATAGGCTCCTCTGGACCAGTGTGACAATCATACCACCCACCGGGGAGTGTACCAAGTATCTTCTTAGTAAAGGGTAGTCCCTTGAATTCTAAGCACTGATTTCAAAACTGGCCACACATGGTGCAAAATCATTGCTAATACAACAATACAGTGTGAAATAAATAGGCAAGTTTCTCGGTTCTTAGCGACCAGCCTTGATCCTACATCTTGATCAAGGCTACCAACTAGAACTGTGCGAAAGTGAGCACGTTCGCGGCAAACTTTTTTGTTTAAATGTAAAAAACATTATTCAATAGTTTCGGTGGTTTTCTTTAATCCGATATTGGTGCTTCCTCAAGAGCCTGCGTTTCAACCCAAGACACTTGTGTCAGGCCCATGTTTCCGTGTAGTAAAGAAAGACATACCACTAATCTTATCCTCAAGTAAAAATTTGTGATTTTTATTTTATATCCTTTTAAAATGTGCAATGCACGTGGGCAAAATTTTTTGGGACAGCCTAATCACTCTGCAACCTTTTTCAGGCCGTTCCCTTTCTTGAATTCAGAACCCGTTTAGCGCTGGCACTATGCATTTAATGTCAGAAAATATCGGAAACGTGGCACGAAATGGATTTTGCCTCTGCGACAATCGCGTATATCATCCCTGGGTTGCCTACAGCAAGGCCTGATGAACAAACGTGTCAAGCTTGGTGGTCTCTCACGTTATTAGAATTTTTCAGCACAACTAAAACAACATTCCGATTTTGATCTTAATTGTAAACTTTCCAATATATCCAATCTTGCTTTGGTAACATAACTACCTTAACACCTGGCTAGTTTTTTGGTTGCTAGCAGATCATGATATTAGATATCCTTGTTTAAACAGATGAGATTTTAGTCCCTTGTACCTATTGAGCAAAGTTGACCATACTGGGAACATACTGGGACATACCATTTTAACCCTATACTGGGACATACCAGCAAATATTTTTACTGACCATACTGGGAACATATAAGGAAAATAGATTGTAGCTCGGACTAGTTTTTTTTTGTTGGAAAGCCAGTCCAGTCCATTATAGATTTTTTTTGAAATTTCCAAATAAACCTTTAGCCTGATATCTGTTTGAAACTAATATCTTCATGGAAATAATGTGGAAAGATAAAGCATGTTGTTTTACATATTTCTTTGATGTGTTTTAGCATCCCTAACTTATTTGCTGACTACATCAACAATAGGTTATTTAAAAATAACAATCTAATAAGGATTTACAAATCGACTAACATTTTTAAAAATAGTAGATTGGTTGATTGCTTCAAAGGTGGGTGCCCCAGAATTCCAGAAACCTATTTTGAAATAGCAAGATGAGATGAAAACAACCCCTTGGTAGATCTGGGTAGATGTTGTTAAGTGTGTTACACTACCAACTACCTGACCTCAGGGACTTCGCTAGACATTTTGCAGGGGGGGGGGTGTAAAGTTAAGAAAAAGTTATGACTGCAGAAAGAGTCCTCGGACGCATAGTGAGGCGAATAAAACAATAGCCTACACGAACTGCGCACGGTTTGGGCCCACTTACGTGCCGTTGAAATTGTCCTAAGTAGAGGCTCTTACAGACCATTTTTTCTTGATCTTTTTGAACTGCCCACCCGCAAGGTGCCCTTGCGCAAACCGGGAAGCCCCTGAATGGGTGGGGACAGTTGCCCGCTAAGGCCCCTGGCAGGGGCACGCCCCTGCCGGGGTCCCAGGGGCGGAGCCCCCGGAGCTCTTTGGATTTAGCTATTCAGAACCTCACCATGACCACTGTTTGATGGTAATTCAAAGTAAAGACCCAGTAAAGACTGTTTCTAACTTTGCTCACTGAGACTGGCAGTATAGATGTATAAGCTTGTACTGCGAAAGAGAATTGCATATAAGCGAGTGCCAATGTTTTTAAGGTGTTGGCCGGAGCAGAGCCCTTCTGGGGGTCCAGGGTCGAAGCCCCCGGAAGCTCTGGATTCAGCTAATTCAGAACTTCAAGATTGCCACTTTTTTGAGGGGTAATGGTACCAATTCAAAGAAAAGACCGGTTTCTTCTTCTAACTTTGCTCCTGATACGTGGCAGTATAGAGACTTGTACTGCCGATGGGAACTATACACATATAGCTACGCCATGTGCTTTAACGATCTGTGCTGAGCAGAGCCCTTCCGGAGTTCATGGGCGGAGCCCCCGGAACCTTCTTTTGATTTTAGTTTAGCTATAAGAAAGGTATTTTGAGGGTTAAGTATAGTATTAATTTCAACTGACAGCCAGTACGACCTGTAGGTTTATGGTGCTGGGGGCTCGGGAATCGATCCCTACCATTTTTTTTCTTGACCACTTCAGCTCCCCGACTGAAATTCCCCTATAATACTGGTAGACCAAACGTTGGGAATGGCCCCATTGCTTCCCCCTCGTGTTTTTCCTCAAATTTATTTTATACACATTTGATCCAAGTACTGTTTTGCACCTTAAACAATTCATTGATTACCGTTGGTTAGCCTTGGAACAAAACTAATATGGCTTGAGGGGAAGCAAAATATTTTTTGATATTTATGATTATGTAAGTCTGGAGTTCAATCTCGCGTTCTGATGCCATTCCCTTTTGTTTCATTCTTACTTCCCCTTTCTCTATTTTTTTCTTTTCTTTTCTCTTCTCTTTTCCCTCTTTCTTTTCCTCTTTTAATTTCTCTTTTCCTCCTCTCTCCTTTCCCTTTTTCTTTCTTCTCTTTTTGAGGAGCGATGGGGGGGGGGGGTTCCCACCCCACACCCCCCATGGCGACGGGCCTGCGGACACTTAAACTAAAACTGCCTTTTAAAAAAAATTTTAAGGTACGAGCGCTCCCTAGCACGCTTCAAAACCAAGTGCTTGGTGCCGCGATCGACAAACCTCATCCCTCACTTTGCTCTATCTAAATTGATATCATGGATCAGATGAAAGGGCGTATCTTTCTCATTACCCCAGTGAATTTAAGGCCCAGAAATGTTGGCTTTTGATGGTAAAACAGTCTCCAAATTTGATTGACCACACATTCCAGGGCATTAATCCACAGCTTTGTCCTCTGCGACTTACTAAAAAGTTGAGATTTTTATATCATCTGAACCGTTAGCCTTAGTTTTGGACCTTTGGAAACAAGCAGTTGCTCATAACAAACACAAAACCGCAAGGTCGGGATCAACTCAAATGTTGTGAATATCCTTTCTCAAGGATATCTACTGAACAGTCTTATTCAGTGGGGCGTGGTTTTAATCTTTGTTTTAGCAAGAAATTTGATTGGATTTATGTCAAAGCGCCGCCCATCCATTACGGGGTAATAGATGGATAGTGCGTGCCGCAATTACGCGCGGTGTAGTCGAATATATGACACGCGCATGCGGCGCCGTTTATACTGCGTCGTGATTTTGCGTTGGTACGCAAATGCAATTTTTACGCATCGTGACGATCACCGCGCGCTGACTGTGGTTCCTTGGACTTGAAACTTTGTTTTCAAGAGGGGTGCCAATTATTTAAATGAATAAAAAAAATTGATTGTTGAACATTTTTGACAAATAATTTAAGTCGATAAAAGCAAAAAAATACACAATTCTAAGATCCGGTATCCACCACGATAAAATATTGGATGCCCATCATTATGACACCATCTAAGATGGCCAAAAACAAATCTCATCTTTTATTCCTCTAAATGAATAAAACGAAGGCTGAAATCACGAATCACCTTTTAGTCAAGGGACTATGGAATCCCGTGAGATTTCAATGATTTAAAGCATCACACCTATTTAGATCCCTTAAGTAGGTCCCAGAGAAACAAAAAATTTTGATGGAGAATTCCAGGGGTGGCATATGGCGGCCATCTTGGTTTTCAAATGGTGCTATTTGGTCTATTTTCCAATAATACTCGAGTTGTGAATGTGATAGGAAGCTAGTTTTGGTGCCAAACCTGATGTTAAAAACACCTACAAGTCTCTGGAAAGGTAAAGCTAGATAAGAAGATGAACATTAAAAATGGTAGCCATTTTGGATTGTCAAGATGGCCATGTTTCTTGCACATTTTTCAGCAGTAATTTCAGTGGTGAGTTTCATACAAATTTAATTATTGCTGCACAGTCGCCACTTTAACTAAACGTTAAAAATTTCCGTAAATAAGAAACAAGATTTTTCCGTAAATTTACGGAAAAGCTGTTTTAGAAAACAATTAGAATTACAAAACAAGAAACATAAAAAAGGTTAATTTACGGCAATTTCCAAAACTTTTGCAGCAATTTTACGGACTTTTTTTTTGGTCCGTAATTTTAAATTACGGAAAATTCTGTTTAAAATACAAATTTTTTTCCATATAGAGACACTTCTGTAAAATTATGTCAAAGTTCCGTTAATGACAGAAATTTCTTAAATTACCCTAAAATGTCTGGAACTACTGCTGCCAGAAATTCAGTAAATTACGGATAATTTTTTTAACAGTGTAGTCAAGATGTATAAAAGATGTTTTCTGATTTGGTAAGAGGAAGGAAGTGATTCATTCACCCAGCTTGTTATAATTGGTATTTAAAAACGGCAGCCATTATGACTATTTAAATAGTACTTTTTTGGTGTAATTTATTGACAAATAAGTTATTCCTAGGGCATTTCTGTGCTGGACCGGAATGCTAGTAGCTCTGTTGGGGTCGTGTTCCGAGGAGAACGCAAATAAATAATACATATAACAGTACTAAACCTCAGATTAAGCTTGTTACCCCTATCTTACCAAGATTTTTTTGATTAAACATGGTTTACCAGGGGTGTTGCCACCCCCATGCTATGATGTTTGATACAAGTGGGTAGCTACGGTCCTCTTCTGGCAAAAACATTGATAAACAAACTAAGTATTAACAAACCTAGTAGGGCAAAACAGGATGTCATAAACTATATACCGAGTCGGCAAATTTGTTATATTCCACAAACATAGTCTAAAATCCAATTTTGTACTATAAAGGTAGGAATTATTGGATTTTCATGCAGTTTTCAGCATTTAAAGGTTGGAAATTGACCGTTTTACATGAACATGAAGGTGGTAGCGCTTATAATAGATATTGTACCAAAAAAGTGTCGCCATAAATTACCCCCCCCCCCCCCACTCATTGGACGGCGTACCCAAACACCGGTGAATGTGCTACCTTTACCAAAAATGCTAAAAATTATCAAAGAGAAATGAGAAAACAATTACTGGGAGAATTTTCCCAAGCTTTTGGCTTGTAACACGGAGGAAAGTACACCCTGGTAAGGGGGGGGGACGAGGGCTAAACAACGATAACAAAAAATCGGTCAACAATATGCAATAGGAACATTTTTGTATGAAGTTACATTTACGTGACCATGAGTGTTGTATTAGAGCTGGATGTGGATTACTCTATTTGGTATGAGATCCTTAACACTGCACCGTGTAGTTGTTTAATTGGTATTATTCCCACAAAATTGGACTTATCAAGAACAAGCTTGTATTAATTCACTTTGCACGAGTCATACATAAACAGAAAACCCCCCCCCCAGATGGCGGATGTGCCTGCAAAAAAGCGCAGTGAGCAATTTTAAACTTTGTTAAAAAGTGCACTTTGGAGTTGTTTAATTGCTATGAGCACACAAAATTAGGATTTATCCAAGAAGCAAGATCACCATCAATCCCGTTCTGTTTATTCTTTGTTTACCGGATTGGTTCTAAATCACGGTTGTTATCCTCATCTGCCAGGATGGGGACATTGGTATAGGTCCACAATTTTTGAATTCATCGGACTCGATGCAACGTCCAGTGCGTTTTGTTACAGTTCAGTTAATTATCCATGCACTAATGTTGGCAAATCAAGGACTTAGCCCAATCACACTTCACCATATGAATTATTGCAGCTGGAGAAGGAGGGCAAATGGAGTCACTGACAAATATGTATGTTCACAATATCAATTCACTGGCTTGAATTTGTCATCCATTAAACTCTTAATGTAAGTAATATAGGTCACTTTAAATGGATTTGAATATGGCACGTGTACCTATCATCGCCGTAGTCGGTATCGTATGGTAGTAGTAAAAGTGCTGCTTTGGTAGGAGGTAGACCCTACGATTTTGCCGGTTTCTTGCCTTTGTGTTACTTGGCGAGACAAACAAAATCTTCATATCAAAGGAAATTAGAAGGGTCTCGTCAGCACTCCAAAACGAACAATTGTACATCTGCCGCATTTGTTACTTCTGTACGAGGTTAAATACAAACTGACAAAACAAATGCTTTTGAGGGCAGCTAAAGGATTGACTCAGATGAGTTTCTGCCACTCGAGCTGTGAAAGGGCATAGACCTTGTCATAATCTGAGGCCAAAATCTTTCAAGCCCTTCCAAAAAATCAGCTTTCCTTGCCAGCAAATCTACCAGTGACATCTGCCCACCCCCTAATGAGTGCATAGAAAATGCGGCTTCTGAGCATCCAGAGCATTGTAAAATAGGGGCACGTAGTCTGGTGAATAAATTCTTACAGATGTGGCATCGATTGTTGTGCAGCATTTAGATTATGGAGAATTGTGTGTACTTCTTGGATGCTGGGGAGACCTTCAATTTCTCGTGTTTCGATTACACGCCACAATCAGAGGGGGGTCGACTACGACTAGGCTGCACTTTTACACAGATATATGCGATACCCACTACCCACTCAATGTTTTGGTACAGTGAGCACGGTGAGAGTGTACCAAAGCCGGAGTTACCGACCCCAGCGCAGCCCAAATGTATGGATTTGGTGAATAGCCAATCAAGCCAGTAATGACCTCTTTGGCCTCCTTCTGCAATGCCGTACTTCATTTGGTGAATTGGTGATTGTGCCAAGTGTTGACATGCCACTAATTTGTGCAATGTGGAAAGAAGATGCAACTATTCTGTCCAGAACTTTGTGGATGCTTAATCGATGAATTCAAGATACCGACAGATTGGACTTAACTTATGCACACAACTGTTAAATATGGCCGTAAAACAAACAAACGTTTTGGTGCTCATCAGTGTGCAAATAATAAACTGTACAAAAGTGGTCATTTTAAACTGCTGTGAGTTCAGCTGGCCAGTTAAAACAACCAATCCATTTTTATGGGTCATTTTTTACAGTGCATCATAAAAGTTGATGGACAGCGAGGACACGTGGTAGAAACTGCTTAGGTAAAAACATAGAATTCCCACAAAGTGGAATGTGGTGAATTGCCCTTGATACATCAATATTTGTGGGACTCATACCGATTAAACAACCACGTAGTGCACTTTTAAAGAAGTGTAATAAAATGCGCACTGTATGTTTTAATCTCACATTCTACCTCATCTATCTGCTATGATATACATGTGGCACTTAACGCAAATGGATTATAGTGCACTTGTTCTTGATAAAAATCAACATTCGTTGGACTCAAACCAAATAAACAATTCCACAGTGCATTGATCAAAAACGCAAACACCATGGGAACCCCCCCCCCCCCCCCTAAAAAAAAAAGTCCCTATCCAGCTAAAATATAACACTCAGACTACCCGCAGCTGCAGGTATTTTAAATGTACTCATACAAAATAGAATGCTCTACCGTTCTACAGAGGTGTAATCATGGGTTGTTCTATGTGCAAAGGACAGAGTGTTTTGTTTTATCCTTCTTTAACAAGTTTAACCGGATGTTTAGTAATGTTGTAAATAGAGTCATCATCTCCACTCGGCCCGTTCCCCTTCAATGTACGATGATGAACGAGGATACTATAGTGCAATTATCTTTCTCGAGTCAGTGACGTCAACTGCGATTCAGTTCCCCCAGCCTTAAAATAAAAAAATTAAACGCTAGCTTTGGTGACAGCACTGGTATTTAAAAACACGTGGCAGGCAGATGTAGTCATCTGGACCATACTCCCACCCACCTGCAACAGTGAATATAGCCTCAGTTGTCTGTGGAGCCCGGATTTTTTACAGCGATGTAAAAGGAGATATATCCGGATTCTCCATAGACGACAATGAGTCTCCGTGAAGAGTTAACTGAATCAAGTGCCCTATCTGTCGTTGTAGGTAGAGTCCGGCGGACTAATAAAACTTCAACAATGATTAAAATTCCTACTTTCCTGCGCTGAACCGTGTTGATACTATCAAAATCACTGACTCGTGGGAAACTAAAATGGCACCATAGTATTCAGGTTTAGCATAATGTCTTATGAAATAACATTATTGAAAAGAAGTTTATCAAACCAAAAAAAATCCTTTTAACAGTGTCAAATGGCAAGCCATTTTTGAAATCCTAATTATACAAAGATAGATTGGACGAATTACTATTTACTCTCTACAAATCCAAACATCTTTGTATACACCTGACTAGCAATGGGAGATTGTTCCACCCCAACTTAAATTTATATGAAAACTCATCACTGAAATTAACTGCTGACAATGGTACAATAAACATAGTAATTTGCAGCCATTTTGAAACAACAAAATGGCTGCATCTATATGTTCATCTTCTAATCTAGCTTATATCATTTCCTGGATTTGTGGTGTTGTAATATACAGTTTCGTCACCAAAACTAGCGTCCTAGCACATTCACAACTCGAGTTATGATTTGAAATATACCAAAATGGCAGCCATTTTGAAAATCAAGATGGCCGCCATCTGCCACCCCTGGGAATTCTCCATCAACATTTGTCTTGTTCTCTGCGACATACTTAAGGTGTTTAAATAGGTGTGATGCTTTAATCATTGAAATCCCACGGGACTTCATATCATACCACAGTCCCCCTAACTAAAATGTCTGTTATGGCATAGATGAGAGTGTGTAAGTAGCAATATAAAATGCACCTTGCCCCTGCAAGAGATCAAACCATGCTGTTAATAGAGCTTGTTCCTAAATGAAATGCTTAAAGACATGTTTGTGCATCTTGACGTTGCACTGCTTTATAGAGGATCCACCTTTCGGATTAGCGGCCATCTTGCTGGGAATGGCAAAGTCCATTCCAAACTTCTGGAGACATTCTAGATCTAAAGAACGGCACGCATGTTGGATATGTATGAATAAAAGTATGGGTCACACTTTGAATAGCACAAGTACTTTGAGGTCGGATATTAAATTGATCTGAATGGGAACTAACACCTTTTGTTATAGGTTATGCATGAGTGAGGTGAAAGGCCTCTATTTTCTCAAGAATGACGACAAGGTTCTGAGGGTGAGAGTATATAGGTCATTGTCATGATCTTTTTTTTCAGTGGTTTAGCCAGAACCAAACCAGGGACCTCTGATTTTTTTTTTTTTTTTTTTTTATCCTGCAAACCAGACCAAAAATGGCAGACAAAACTGTAAGTGGAGATCACAACAATTTTCATGTAAAGAAGACTAGTAGAGTTGGGTTCCATGCAGCAACAATACCCAGAGCAAACCAGTGATAATAGAGAAAGCTGGTACAGAGCTGAAAAATGGAGTTGATAGATGTAATATACAAAGAGGTTTTAGCAGTAGAATTCCAACCACACACAAAATGTCTGTTATGGCATAGATGAGAGTGTGTAAGTAGCAATATAAAATGCACCTTGCCCCTGCAAGAGATCAAACCATGCTGTTAATAGAGCTTGTTCCTAAATGAAATGCTTAAAGACATGTTTGTGCATCTTGACGTTGCACTGCTTTATAGAGGATCCACCTTTCGGATTAGCGGCCATCTTGCTGGGAATGGCAAAGTCCATTCCAAACTTCTGGAGACATTCTAGATCTAAAGAACGGCACGCATGTTGGATATGTATGAATAAAAGTATGGGTCACACTTTGAATAGCACAAGTACTTTGAGGTCGGATATTAAATTGATCTGAATGGGAACTAACACCTTTTGTTATAGGTTATGCGTGAGTGAGGTGAAAGGCCTCTATTTTCTCAAGAATGACGACAAGGTTCTGAGGGTGAGAGTATATAGGTCATTGTCATGATCTTTTTTTTCAGTGGTTTAGCCAGAACCAAACCAGGGACCTCTGAATTATACATGGTATGATTATGTAGCCAGCATGCCCTCGTAAAGTGTTGGCCAAGACAAGACTTAACCCTATACAAAGTTTTAATGGAATGAATGAGTTGATAGGATTTTAGGCAAATACAGTTGAAACAACACATGGTTCACTTTCTTCCAATAGTTCAGTGGCGTATTGTGCAGGGAGCGTCAAGTCCCCCCTCTGGCTCAAAAAGCGAGACGATATGGACCAAAATATGCATTTGCATCTCCCTCTCCAGGGAATTTCTACCAATTTCAGCCTCAATTTGGGCAAAATAAAGTAACTCGTGACTTTTTAGCACTACGCGGGCATTTTTTCAAATTCAGACTTAAATGGAGCAATCACCTGGATGACTTATGAATTTTTCCCTCTTTGAGGAGCTCTGAAAGGGATTTGGCCATATATAGTAAGAAAATGCTTGATTACTGTGGTACAAAATAGCCTCTAAAATATAATATATATGTATTTGTACCAGTAAAATAGTAGCAAAATACAGCATGCATCATATAATACATACAATCATCATACAATACAGTTAGTGATAATATTGCAGTAATTGTATAGATATAACTAGAAATATTTGAGTAAGGGTGCAGTTGAGGAAAGAGAGTTGAGAACAAACTCTTAGCACCTTTTCATCATTTTTCATAGCCTAACTTGACATTACCAAGTATGTGCAACAAAGTTGTACAGGGTGAGTCAGAAAAAAGTACAACCAAATGAGGGATTTTTTTAATGAAAAAACCTTAATGGAATTTACCAAATGAATTCCTGTGTTAGATAATCTGTTTAATCAGCTTTTACAATATTTTTTTTAAATTTTTAAAATCGATCAAGCCATTCAAAGGATACAGTTATTTTTGTGAAGGTATCCATTTTCTGCCCAGAACAAATCACACTGACAGTACATAGTACAGACATTACTACGCAGCGTGAGGGCTTCAAAATAAATTAACAGGTTGATTTCTTTGGCGCCGTATTCAAATGTTACGCAGGACATTTGTTGAATGATAATGTACATGTAGAATACTTACGATTTAATGAAATTAACAGGATATATTTAAAATGGAACATTTAATGCTTTATCTGTTATCCCACCCTATACATGTATTTTGGAAGTTTTACTATGTGCATGAAATCAAGCAAGTTGAAAGAATGCTGCAAATTGTTGCTTCAGGTCCAAAAATGTATTTCAATCAATATTATTTTGATAACTGGTTTCATTTTACAGCCTTACCCAAGGATGTAACCAAACATTTTCATTTGGGGAGAGGGGACCAGGCGATGGGAACCATTTAACTTTTGGGGCATCACTAAAAACACATTTTGCAAAGGTGAATATGGTAACCAGTCAATACTATCAATTTATGACTTTTCCTGATCTCTATTGGGGCCAGGAGGGGGCAAAGATTTTGAGTGTGGATCCCGCCCTTCCCCCTCCCACACCCTCACCCACAGGCTGGTTACGTTACTGGTGTTCCCTGGCATTTATTCCAAATGTGTAATTAATGGAGGATATCCAGCAAACCCCAAAGATGAACGTAAAACCAAGAGTACTCTTTGGGTTACTCTAGCGTGTAACTTGTTCGGTCATTCACATTGGGTACCTTCACTTCCGCAACTGTAACTTTTGAACATGTTAATCAATTTTAATGCCATAATTTTTATATGAGAGCTAACAAAATAGGGGATGCACTTCAAGAAGAAAATATATGAATAGCACTGAGGGTTTCCATTAAAAACCATTCAATTTCGTTGTACTTTTTTTTACTCACCCTATAGTGTGTATGCAATACCTGCTAGGGATTCTATGATGATCTTTATACCATTTCTTTTTTTCAAAATACTTTCTTTTTTCAAATAAGGCTGACATCTTACCACTTGTCATAAGCAGTGAGTTCAGTCACCTTGGTTCAGATTAGGTCAAATGCCACTGATCTAATCTACATTCAATTGAAATATGATAAAATGTACATAGTACTTTTCCTCTAACTTCAGAAAATAACGTAATCAATAAGTGAAATGATAAAGCATAGTTTGAAAGAGGCATTAAATTTTCAGTCCATATCACATACATTATCAACATTCAAGTTGAGCTTTTCTGTACTGACAGAGTTCTTTCTCTTTCCTCTTGTCCCCTAGCTACCACATAGTGTACAGTAATTTCTTAGAATGTGCTATTCCATTTGAAATCTGCACCACCCATGGAAGATTTCAATCATGTGTTCTATAGGTCTGCACCACCCCGTGGAAGATTTCAATTCAGTATTCTACAGGTCTGCACCACCCCGTGGAAGATTTCAATTCAGTATTCTACAGGTCTGCACCAAGAGAAGATATCAGTAGCTTCCCACAATGCATTGCTTCCATTGGAAGTTTTTGTACAGGTTGTCATGTGAATTGTTAGAGATGAAACACTCTTAAATGCAAGTTTGTGATCATTACCTGTACAAAAACCTCCATTGGAAGCAATGGATTGTGGGAAGCTACTGAAATCTTCTCTTGTCTGCACCACCCCGTGGACGATTTCAATTCAGTCTTCTACAGGTATGCACCACCCTGTGGATGATTTCAATTCAGTCTTCTACAGGTCTGCACCACCCTGTGGAAGATTTTATTTCAGTCTTCTACAGGTCTGCACCACCCCGTGGAAGATTTCAATTCAGTATTCTAGAGGTCTGCACCACCCCGTGGGAGATTTCAATTCAGTATTCTACAGGTCTGCACCACCCCCTGGAAGATTTCAATTCAGTATTTAACAGGTCTGCCCAACACCCCGTGGAAGATTTCAATTCAGTATTCTACAGGTCTGCACCACCCCGTGGAAGATTTCAATTCGGTCTTCTACAGGTCTGCACCACCCCGTGGAAGATTTCAATTCAGTATTCTACAGGTCTGCAACACCCCTGGAGAAGATTTTATGGATATTTGTCCGCAATTAAAAATTAAAATTTGTAAACTTTGAACAGGATGTAATGGTGTCAATACTGATATTTTTTTGGTTTTATTCTGGTTTTATCATATTACATAAGACTTTCAAACAGTTGCTGCATCTCCAGATTTGCCCCACCCCATGAAAGACTGCAATAAAGTCTTCTACAGGGGTAATATACAAATTTCAAATGAAATAGTCCATTGGCATGTGCAGAAGCAAAAACAGTATTATCAGCAACAATACTGTAAACAGCCAGTGCTTGTGTTCAAATTACACTTATTGAAGAAAAACCTCTTAACCTTTTCAATCATGGGAGATTCTCTATTGGTTATACATGAATACATCAAAATCATACCTGACCTAATTACATAATTATTGAAACAATCCTTCAAGAAAGTCATCCTTGATCTTGGGACAAACAATGCAAGCCAAGAGTGAAGGCCTTGGGGCTTTCCACCCATGCGGCAAGCTAGGTCGCGATAGGGAGGTTGTAAGCTATGCGCGAGGCAAATACTTGTACTTGGAATGTGTAATTCCTTTGTTCATGGATCGATTAAACAAAAGAATACCAGGTTTTGCATATGAGTACGCGCATCACATATAGTATATAAACCTCCCTAAAAAGCAATGACCTGCACCATCAAATTTTACTCATGATGTGCATATTCCAGAAATGCTTATCGGCATATACTTTACATGCCCCATTTTGTATCCAGTACTCTGATATATAAAAGTTAGTGATTACTTTTCACTGGTATATGTTAATTTTGAGAAAAAGACAAATTCATAAATGTAAACTCATTAATTAAGTGACATCACATCTTGACACTTTGTGGATTTGTAGAACACAATGAACAAAGTAATTTTGCCAAATTTCACCACAAAACCTCAAAAATATAAAATACGACAATATGTGATGCGGGCGACGAAATGACCCTTGGCCTCGGCTCACTTGCAAGCATCCGTCACCTTGGACTGTGGACACTTTCTTTTCGACTATTGAAACATGAAGTTGGAGATTGAGGGTTTAGGGCAAGAAGGTCCCATCTGCAATAGCTGCCAGGTATAACACTTAATAACACAACTGACAAATGGCAGCTATTGCAGATAGGGCCTTCTAAACCTCGAGATGTAATTGAACACGTTTCATCTTTATCCAAACTGAAGATCAACAAAATTGAAGATCATCAAAACATTGGATTCATGGTACATTCAGTAAATCTTGCTGCAGTTTCACTCAATTTTATTTTGATAGTTATTACAAATTTCATCTGTAGCATGTAGTAGCACTGGCCTGGTAATACTTGCAAAACAGCAAAATTACTGCAAGATACTTGCACTGCAGCCAATCCTTCACCATGCCAAAAAAAGCGTCAGAACTGAATTATTTCTGCATTAGTTTCCCCTGCACAAGCCTAACAACTTCTAAACATTGACTAATATCATTGACATGCTTTTCCCACCTTTAAGTCATCGGATCCATCAGTCTGCAAGCAAAATGAAATTGGAGAGAGAGCTATTTTTATATTGGGTAAAGAAATTAAAAGACACCATGCATGAGAAAATGTTTACTATAATCCCTCATCATGCTCACTTCCAACATTCTGTAAGCAAAATAAAATATTGCGGTCTTTGGACTGCTAGTGTCACCTATCGTCGCAGTTTAGCAATGATAGGCCTCATATGACCTTTGAGCTTGACATGTGACCTTTCACCTCATAAACAAATGAGGGTTTTCATGTAATATCTATAAACCAAGTTTGGCTCCAATTGAACTTCAACTTTTCAATTCAGGTCAATTTTACATTTTCAGCCTTGACCTCACATGACCTTTGACCTTGGTGTGTGACCTTTTGACTGCAAAAAATGAGGGATCCCATGTTGCACCTTTGACTCAAGTTTGGTTTAAATCCATTGAAGTATGCAGATATTACAGGCAAATGTTAATCCTTTTTCACACAACAACAGACTACATCAACAACAGGCAAGAGTGGACAAAGTGCTCCCTATATGTGTCTTCCAGCCTTAAGGCAGGCGACACAAACAAGCCACTTTTGATATTCAAGATCAACCAAGATGCAGTAAGTTAATATGAGCTTTTTAAATGATTTGAGATTTTGTTGGCATATTAAATATGCCAACAAAATCTCACATCACTCTTTTCAATAGAGAGTATGCAATACAACATCATATATCAACATTTGATCAAGGTCTGTCCTTTAACAAAAATTCCAGGAGTACAATGGACCACCTGTTTGATTCTGACAGTTGCAGCATTCGTCTACAGGTGTCTGTATTGTTATCATGGAATGTGGGTAGAGTGTCCTTCAACAAAAATTCCAGGACTACAATAGACCACCTGCTTGATTCTGACAGTTGCAGTATTCATCTACAGGTATCTGTATTGTCATCCTGGAATGTGGGTAAAGTGTCTTCAAAACAAAAAATTCCAGGAGTACAATAAACCACCTGTTTGATTCTCACAGTTGCAGCATTCATCTACAGGAGTCTGTATTGTCATCATGGAATTATACTTGACATAGATTCTTTTTTTTTTTTTTTTTTTTTGACCATTTCTCTTTTAGGGGTGTTATTATGGTAATTTGGGGCATTCCACTTCTCAGAAGGGAAATGCATATGTTTCAGTCAACATTGGTGTAAAGGAAATCAGTTCAGTGTAATGATTCATGTAATATCTATAAACCAAGTTTGGCTCCAATTGAACTTCAACTTTTCAATTCAGGTCAATTTTACATTTTCAGCCTTGACCTCACATGACCTTTGACCTTGGTGTGTGACCTTTTGACTGCAAAAAATGAGGGATCCCATGTTGCACCTTTGACTCAAGTTTGGTTTAAATCCATTGAAGTATGCAGATATTACAGGCAAATGTTAATCCTTTTTCACACAACAACAGACTACATCAACAACAGGCAAGAGTGGGTCTTCCAAAGGCAGGCGACACAAACAAGCCACTTTTGATATTCAAGATCAACCAAGATGCAGTAAGTTAATATGAGCTTTTTAAATGATTTGAGATTTTGTTGGCATATTAAATATGCCAACAAAATCTCACATCACTCTTTTCAATAGAGAGTATGCAATACAACATCATATATCAACATTTGATCAAGGTCTGTCCTTTAACAAAAATTCCAGGAGTACAATGGACCACCTGTTTGATTCTGACAGTTGCAGCATTCGTCTACAGGTGTCTGTATTGTTATCATGGAATGTGGGTAGAGTGTCCTTCAACAAAAATTCCAGGACTACAATAGACCACCTGCTTGATTCTGACAGTTGCAGTATTCATCTACAGGTATCTGTATTGTCATCCTGGAATGTGGGTAAAGTGTCTTCAAAACAAAAAATTCCAGGAGTACAATAAACCACCTGTTTGATTCTCACAGTTGCAGCATTCATCTACAGGAGTCTGTATTGTCATCATGGAATTATACTTGACATAGATTCTGAGATTGGAGTGCCTTGACTATAGTACACTTGATACATCAGTATGGAGTGTTTTAGAATGTGATATATAGCATATTCTACCAAAAATTATGTATGCAGAAATAACAAACATATAGAGTATTCACATGAGTACATTTTCCAGATTTTACAGCACTGTTGTCACTGTGTGATTATGGTTTTAACATGCTACCATATGAATCAAAAATATTTTGACAAACTTTGAAAAGTGTGAAAATAAAAGCCACGCCAAAATAACATGCTATAGCTTTATAGGTACACACAAGACACATGCGCCCTTGCCTAATAAAGAGTCCGAGATTAGATTTAATCCATATGAGTTCAAACTGCGCCTAATAACAAATTCACCATTGAAATCCCAAGTAAAACACACAGACTTATAAATTAACACTTAAGTACATAAGGTCTTCTGCCAAGTGGACCCCCTGAAAACCACTTTGACATTGGAATTTTTTACCAAAACTCTGGTCAATGATGAAGTACATCAACACGACTACATAACCGGAAAAAAAAATGAAAATCGGTATTACAGATTCAAAATGATGTGCACCAAATTCTCCCACCCAAAAATAAAAACCACTTCCTGATGGACTTTTTTCATAAAATTTGGCTCTAGTAGGATATAAATACAATTACATTGCAGAAATAAAATTAAAAAGTTCAGGGGCAAAACAAATTTTGAATAGCACTACCGAAATGCTTATTTAGGCTAATTAGTTTAAAACACCTTGGCCAATTTGATTTTTTTTTCCACCAGAATATGCACAACTAACATTTAGGCAATTACATAAAATATTGGGCAAAAATAATTTAGCGTTAAAACATGGCGCTCAAAAACAAAACTTGGGTCCACATGGACCTCCTTATGCACTCAAGTGTTAAAGATAAATATCAATTCACAAAATGAATGTTTTTGTGAATAGGATATTGCAATCTGTTAAAAGAGTACAAGGTTGCCGAATTTGCAGTGACCTAGAACATTGCGAATGAATGCCAATCAATTTGACACTCTTCTGATTCTCAACGTAAAATTAGCTTCATCTAGAGACCTTTGATATGTTTCATAACACTGTGATGGAAATCCTGTCAGAGCTTGGTTGCATAATGTTGAAAATGGGTTCAAACCGGAGCTGTGATTACGTTATTCTGAATCACTGATTCATGATTTTGTTGATGTGAAACTTTTTTGTGCATGTGTAGTTCTTCAATAACCTGATTTGGGCGTTGAGACGTGATCAGAGGGTATGATACAGGAAATATGATGTCAGTCAATTAACACACTTGTCCAATTAAAACACAGTAAACTACTTGATGGAATGATAACTAATATGGTAATGAATTCAAACTTTGCATGCACCAAAAGCCTTGCTGATCGTTTGCACACATCGCCATGGTAATTAATCCTGTTTCATCACTACTTCTACAGCAAATAGGGGTAAGTTTTCGTAAGTATAGATATGTGCATACGATAAAACCGTGATGCTGAAAACTGATGACATCAAAATTTTCCCAATAACCTTCCAATGTACATCTAAATCAAGATTAGTCATGATTAGTTTTGATTTAAAAAATAGCAGCAAATTTGGTTTCTTTCCTTCCTACCTTATCAAATTTGACCCTCATTTCTCGTCCTATTTCCAGCGGTGTATTCTTGTAACCGAAATCCTCTCCCCAATAGGCATAGAATTTCTCGATGCGAAGCCATCGCAGAGCAAAATAGCCAGCATGCCGAATGCCGTAATCACGGCCGACGTCCAGCAAAGCATCGTAAATCTGAATGGCATGCTTTGTCAAATGAAGAAAAAGATATGTTGCACTGTAAGTTAATGTTTGTTTCAAAATATCACTAACTAAAAAGAGTTTATAAAACCAGTTTACAACATGCATTCTTAAACACTTGAGATTGTTTACACAATTTCATTGTTTCCTAGCCATGTGATATGAGACATATCACACGGTACTGCGCGTACGTGTCAACGCGATACATGGACACACTGCTCGGGCCAATCGAAGTCGCATATATAGTTACAATGGACTGATTGATTTTAAAAGCTTGGGTACTTCATTGGATAAAATCTACCATAATCACATGTTACTAATAGCTTCTTATTTTGAATGAAGTTGCTAAAGAATGAGAATAAAGGTATTGTTTTTAGCCTTTGCTGTGTATCTATTGTGTCATAACACACGGGTGACAGCACTACTTTAGAGTAAAACAACTCCGCTGCACCTCATTGTTCTACTTAATATGATAGATACACGGCAGAGGCTAAAAGCATTACCTTTGTTCTCTAATTCTATGTACAAGTAATTTAGTTCAATGTATACTAAGCTAACTTCAGAAATTTTGTCTTACTTGTGCAACATTTAAGGCAACTAAATTCTTTTCATCTTATTTGATATTAAAAGCTGTTTTCTCCACAGCAAGAAAGACAACTATAAACATTCATTTTTAAGATTTATGAAATATCTCTTTTCTGTAGCACATACAGTTATACCCAAAGTTTCTCACTAATGAAATTGGTAAAAACAAATTCAGGGGTCAGTAGCACAAAAATATATCTCTATTTTTGGCAAAGTGAGATATTATCAGTAAAATGCAGGTCCCTCCAGTAAAAGACAACTCCATCCCACTGAAGTCAATGGCAAGTGAACAGAGATTAGGCCCAAGTACTCAGTTATTTTTGAGCAGGTGGGAGGTTTTCAAAATGGGACAAAATGGAGTTACTTGTTTGTGACTGACCCTCCAAAATATGGTCTTGTAAATGTACGCTTAACTTGTCCAATATTGTTCCCATGCTTGTGCTTTTAGGGTTCACATGTCACCTGTGTTACACATCACACAGCCATATAAGAGTGCACCTTTAGCTTTTCGTGTCATTGCAGTGAGAATGCTAGCTTGTTGTATAGTGGTGCCTATGGCTGAGTGTCGTGTACCATACCTACACAAAATAGCTCATTGTGCAAAATGTGTATATCAGAGTTGCCAACATTTACATTCAGCTATTAGAGAGGTTTCACACACAAATCAATGAAGTTTCAAGAATCACAAGTAACATAATGGGTGCAAACTCTTTCAGAATCAGAGAGGTTGGCAATTTCTTTGTAGGATGTACCCCCAAAAAAATAATTTCAGGGAGGGTTGACAGCTCCAGTATATCACCGGTCTGATTTCTGGATGTGAATGAATGGGTTTTATTTGTGGAATTTAGTCAAATGCCGTTCATGTCCATGTTACCTGGTTTGGTATATATAATACAAAGCCATCTTCTCCTGCATGTGTAATACTCATAGCGCGGACATTCTCTGCAAAGCCAACATCAATTTCCTATCAATGAGAATTAAGAACACAAATAATACACATGTAAGTTTTTTTTTTTTCAATCAAATCAAGATATGCTTCAACAAATATGCAATTATCCTTTTTGTCAGAAATGTTAATTATGAGTTTGTGTGTTTATTGTTATTTATTCAATAAATTCCTTCAATACTTCAGTACCCAATGGGCTATTCAATTTAACCAGAGGCTGTCTGAAAATATGACTAATCTTTCACAGAGTAGTGCGATTTCAAAATGGAACAGTCCAATTTACCATTCACATAAAGTCTGTTCTGTCTGAAATAAGAGGGTGACCTCAAGATGCATTAACTGCATTTTTTTTTTATTGTGCCTTTATATGCAATGCTGCACCTCGGAGGATAATGTGCATGCTTCAAAATCAAGGCTACGCAACCTGAAAATGCAGAAATGCCACCTGCTAACTAAGACCGAACACAGTATAGACTGACAACTATACATGGTTCCAAATTGCTGAATCAACCTCAGGTATGTTTAAAAGCAGGTCGATAGAGTTAGAGCATAAATTACTATTTTCAGACCTAAGAAATAATCAGTTGTTAAAGATGCTTGTTCTGATTTTCTTTGGGACTCCCTGACATACCCAGAAGTACTATTAATTTTTATTATGTATGAAAGGTCATATTTTCTCAATGTCATCCTGAAATTTCAGTGTTCAAACCATTTGTTTGCAAAGATAAATAAATAATACAGTAAGTAAACTTGTGTTAGCTCCCTGGCAAGATGGCAGTATGGAACATGAGCTCAAGTGAACTTTGACCTTGGTCCATGACCTTTGACATCATCCACATATGAAGGAACCCTAGTGAACCTTCACCAAAGTCTGGTGTTCCATCGAACTTAAACTTTTGAAGAAGACCTGAAAACGAAAACCTAACCAAACTGGAACATACACATTATGGACATGCACACTATTGCAAAATCCCCCTCTTCTGCTTTTCAAGCCAAGGGGATAAAAACTGCCATTTTAATGGTTAACGATCGATGTTAGTAAAGTAGGAATAGGGCCTTGTAAAATGCATTATTAAGGCTTCTACCATTAAACCCCTAAGTTTGTTTCCCACAAGAATTTTTTCATAATTATCTGATTTTTTTTAAAACTTAAGGGTGGGATTTTTACTGCTACGGTTGGAGTATGTTAATACGATAAGCAAATAAAATTTTGAGCGCAATTATTTCACAAATTTTGCCAGTCATTTAATTGTTAAATATAATTGCTACAAATTAATATCTTTGCATAGATTTCTATGTAAAGGTAGTATATTAACTACAATTCTTGTCCATTTGTGAGTTTTTGGCAACAAATTTAAGTTATTTTACGGTTATGTACCTTGCACATAAACGGTTTGAAATGTGACATCTGAAGGGAGGTCGTGGTCAGTTTCTGTAGCACTTCTCTGGCCCTAGGTCCCAACACATTCAAACCTGTGTATAAGTCAGTCACATCCCTGAATGTTACGGAGCCATCACTCGGCAGGTGGCGCTTTATCCATGTCGAAGCAGCAATTGTTGCAACGGTTGGAGAAATCACAAAAAACCTAGAGACAAAACGAGAGAAGACAATACATACAGACTTTCTTCTTTGTTTAAAATACAATTTTGTTTATACTTTTATGTCATTGAAGATGTGACTTCTTTGGTACTTAATCCTTACTGTCCCACAGTCACTTGATGGTTGGAAGTATACTCTATACCAAGCATTATTTGTGTATACAGAATGGTCACAATTTTATTTCTTTAAAAAAAATTGTGCGAGTTGCTATTTTTACAGAATTTCTGACACGTACAATTGAACTCTATCCAATAAATATATTATTGTATCTTCTTATATTTGTGTTTCCTTGCTGATTCTAGAGAAGTGCAAAAAAAACCCTATGAAAACAACAAATTGTAGAGAAGCTGAAGAATTTTTTTTAAATGGAATTCACTGTAGCTGTAGAAAGGCAAAGAAGAAGTTTTGGTATTCACTCTGTACACATCAAATTCATAGTTTATCCTAATACATCCAGCCATTGGCCCTCACAAGAACCTGCACAATGGTGTAAACCACGTAACTATACTTTGTTCGGTCTTAAGTTGACAGTGACATCTTACTGCATCTTTGTATTCTTACTAGCATGTTGATTGTGCCATCCTTATAATAAGCATGCATATCATGCTGTGATTCCAAGCACAATGTCTGTGATACGAGGCCATAGAGATAAATAAATAAAAGGTTAGAGTATCGAAAGCCATCTTGAATAGACAAGCTCACTGGTGTACGGGTAAACATGGGAAATATTACCGCCCAAACAAGCCCATTACTACGTAAATCTTACAGCATGGAAAATGCGTTTTATCATTGATTTTGCCAAATGATTCTCAGATATAAAATGATTCTAAGCCATCCAAGAACATTGCCAGACATGTTTTGTTCAGTTTACCGTCGCAAAGATCAGGCATGATATTTTTTGCACATATTCAATATGGCTTCGAAAACAGCATGGCACTGGGACCGTTTGTGTATGTTCATAGTTGCTATGACAAGTGTGACATTTTTAAAAGCAAAAATCAGCAAAAATAAGCGTGTTCATGCCCATTCTAAACAAGTTGCCGGGAAAAGCCCGGAGGCCTTGGTCGAGGCTGTGCAATTATGTCCCAATGACATCACTGTCAACTTGAGTCGGTACAGAGTATAAAAAATGTGACATGGGACATCACTTTGACAGATACCAATAAAACTGGCAGACAATCATAATTTAGAACCTGGGCTTTTCAATTTATGCCAAACAAGGAATGTGCAATTCAGTAATGTGCAGTCATCTTGAAGGCCAACCCGAAGAGATCAGTCGCTAATCGGCTTGTATAAGATGTCAGTATCGTCTATAGAGCATATGAAAAGAACATTCTCTAAAAAACCAAGTCTGCCCATGTTCATTACCATAGTTTTGGGCACCACCATATTTGGTAAAAGTTTTATGATATTTGGTAGTCCACTTTTAGGCAAAAAAATGGTTATGTTGCCCTCAACGAAACAAAATTGGGAGGTTGCTCAGATTTGACAAAATGCATTTTGAACTTGATTCAACAACAACAACAACAACCCGAAAATGACACACTAGGAGGTTGAAAGATGTTTAAGACTTTTACAATAAATAATGTTCAGATATATTCAGAATTGTCCAAATAGGCAAAATTGTGCATTTTAGTATTAAGAATTTCCAAAAGAAAAACAAATTCCTGAAAGTTTAAAAAGAAGAGTTGGTATTCTTTTATTAGGTAAACAATTTCTGTCTGAGCTTTTCCGAAATTGTTTTTGACCACTCATTCTAAAATAAATTAACTTCCAAATATTCACAAGTTTTTGATGAAAAAAAATTTAAATGTTTTTACGATAGGATCCACACAAAAACATGCAAATAGGAGCAAAAAAGTCCTGTCCAATGTAGGAATGTGTTTTAATATCAGTACTACTCGTAGTTTTCTTAAAATAGGGCAATCAAAGATGCCCTCAACCCCCCCCCTTGAAACCCCTTAACCCCCTGAGGTCTACCACCTTTTTTACAATTTCTCTGATTGGCTCATTAGTGATATAACCTCTGAGTAACCAATCAAAATACACCTTCTATGTATCTGTACAAACATTTAAGTTTTCTTTCCATGTATGTATGATTGGCTAAATACAGCATATAAATCAATGTATAACCAATCAAATCAGCTAGTAGACAGGGTTTCCTTTTTACCCACCTGTTCTGGTCAATGCGTCCCACACTGCAGTCATTCTCATAGCAGCCATTCTCATTGAGCATGGCTGTATGTGCTACTCCACCAATGGCAATGTCCATTTCATTGGGGCACAGTCTCTGTAGGAACCTCAGGGCCTCATCACCTGAGGACTAGAAGAGAGAGAATGCACATAATAACAAAACTTTACAGCAAGCAGGTCTTTTCATTAAAAACATCACAGGTTTAGTGCAACAAAGAGCTCTCTGAATCTTGGCCATTTTGAGAACATCTACATTAACACTTAACCCGGACTTTGGGTCACTTAGCCCAGATTCGCTTCAGCAGTTCCATTGTTTTAGGGCAGTGAAGTTGAACCATTGCCCAAAGCGAGTGAGACATAGCAATTATGACTGGAGCCTGCTCTTGATTTCTAGCCAGAGTGTCTCACCTCAAGGCTGTTTTTCAATGAAACTGCAACCTGATATCAGCTCGTCTGCCCACACAAGTTTGCCGACAGGAGGTCAGTAATTGCCAGTGTATTATCCCTAAAGTCTCTGGTGTGTGAGGCCCAAGAATTTGCCTAGCACGGGTCCCCCGGAAAGGTTGAAGATTTTTTATAAATATATTTCGATACAATGCAGATATCCATAGATAATTTGGGTGATATACAACTGTAGAAACATTTGCATCAGTAGTCATTTTGACTAAAGGGTCCTGATCTTATACGGGTCATTTTGATACCAAAATCTCATTTGGTAAAAAATGTAGATAGTCCTTTGTTGCACTAACTAAATCCTCAATGTCATTGAGCTCTCATTTTCTTTATCTGTACCTCTTTTTTTTAAATACACAAAATAGTAAGTGAAAACAATCAGCTCACACAGATTCAGAAATTGTATAGGTATTGAACTGGTGATTTCTGAGTATTGATCATTCAGACAGCAGCCAAGGCGCTTAAAGACACTATCAGTGATTTGATAAATCAGAAAATCAAAAAAATCATCAAAAATCAGATTTGGGTATGTTTGTAACAAGTATAGCTATCCTAACATATCCTGCAAATGATAGGACCAAAATCAACCTAATAAGGAGGAAATCGGAAATTTTAGTCATTACTGTCCGAACGGACACTTACTACAACATGTAATGAATGGAGATTGTATTTTTTTTTTCTTTGAATACTGCCGTTTTCTTCCTTTCTGTTAATTCTGCAGTTGGAAAAAGTAACTTATGAGAATTCTACAGACTTATCCTTCACTTTTAATACATTCCTGCAAATTTCAAATATTTTCACTCTTTCGGATAAATCATTGATAGTGTCTTTAAGCTATAACATTAGATATCCATTCAGATAGTCTTAAATGTTCCAGAGGGGATGTGAATTTTAAATGAAACTACCCAACGGGCTATTCCATTTGGAATCTATACGCCCCTTGTGGAAAGACTTTACCCAGAGTGTGTTTTGAACATATCCCATAATGCATTGCAATGTGCCTATATTGTACTGTACAAAACACATGTCGGTACTTAGGGATAGAAAGTATTTAAGTTGTTTAAGAACCACAAGATATGAATCATGCTAAAAATACCTAAGTACTAATCCTTTGTGGGCCAACATGAGTGTAAAAGTCAGGGTCTGGGTTAAGAATAGGATTTTTGTGGGATCACATGACCTTATTGAGGTGAATTTTCCCAAAATGCATTGTAGGATTGACTCAATGCATCCTCTGGACTTTACCTCAAGTGTCCACATGGGAGGTACAGATATCAAATGTAACAGCCTACTTATGAAAATGATTACTATCAGAATAAAAACATGTGATTCATGTACAAGCTTCAACCATTTGGGATGGAAAGTATACAGTAGACAGAGCAAAATTTTACCTCGAGCTCAAATTTTGAGAATGGAGACATTTCCATTAGGCAGACAGCTTCCCGGCAGGCCCAATATTCTGCCTTCGCCATGTCAAACCAGCCAGGTTTGGAAAACGTACCTCTCTGAACATCTTGAATGAATTCCTCTGAAGAAATTAAGTATATTATTGTTAAAAGAACATTTAGTTAAGATAAATTTTTATCAACAGTTAGAATTTATGTTAGTTTTTTCAAGAAAAAATAAACAATTTGGAAAAAAAATGGGTGGGATCCAGAAAATCAAATGAAAAACCAACCAAAATTACACGCAAAAAATAACTGAAAACACACCATCCCAAAACAACAAAAAGAACACTGCAAAAACATTTTTAAAATATGACAGACAACAAATAGAAATTTATCAAATGAAAGTTAAAATGGCTTTATCTCGCTTTATATACCTCATATATAGATCCCTGTCATCTGATAAATTCAACTAGCTTCAAGAATTGAACCAAAAATGAACTATTCCCTGGGAGAGCGGGCATCTCATTCATGACCTATACCCTGGACACCTTTTTTTTTTTTTTTTTTTTTTTTTTTTTCGTGCTGTAAGTTTTAGGTGTAATGGGCTTGGGTGGTAAACATCTCATCAGCTCGCTGATTCAAGATGGCCGTCCGACCTCTAGCCTTTAATTACTCTATCTCTATTGCTCTGTATCACATGCTTTTATTCAGTTAACGGAATAAAGTACATCATACAGAGTAGGTGCAAATGGTGAAATGTATATATGCCAATAGATATAAACAATACAGTGGGTATTTTGAAAAAAAAAAGTGTTAATCAAAATCCCAAGGGAGGGAGTTCTCAAGTTAAGTTTGGGTATAGGAACAAGCTTCCAAGCATCTGGAAGTAGGACCCATATCTATGCCAATTTAAATGCTGAAAAAGGGAGCAATAGTTATACCAGAAATGCAGACTTTGGACCACATTTAACACAAATTTGCCTTATTTTTGTCAAAATATCAATCTTTTTAGCATATTTGGAAAAATTTTGGCTTCTTTTTTTTTTTTTTTTTTTTTATTTTGTTTACTCGTATGTGGGGAGTCTGTGCTGTAGTGTAAAGTCTGATACAAACCGGGGATACAAACAAGAGCAAGGGAATGGCTGAATCGCAGCATCAGTAGGCCTATTCATACTTTGAGGTTGTTGTTACTGCTCGTACTTGAAACCTATCCCCTCTGATGTTGTTTGACAGCGATCTGTCATAGCGCCATCGCCCGGCGTCGCGCTTTGCTTTTTGGAAATAAAATGGCTGCGCCCATGGCATCGGCACTCAGGTTTGACGGGTCGCTGGCAAACGATTTTCGACCGTTGATAAGCATCTAGATCCAAAGATTTCTGCATAAATCAAGAGACAACATTGTGTTATAGGTGATTGTAACAGAAATATAAGTTGGAATTATCACATTTAGTCGTGATGTGTGTGTGTTTTCATCGTGTTAGGGAAATGCTTGAAGCGGTGATTGTAAAAGTTGCTGAATTCGGAGCTGCAAGGAAAATTGTACACATCTTGCCGACAAAAAAATGGCAAGAAGTCGATTACGGCGATCCGTTTTGGACTCCAACATCACTTCCTCAACACAAGAAAGGTTGATTGCTAATTCTTGACAAGTTTTGGACCCTAAGTTACACACATGATATAGGCCTGTGTTATGACAAAAATCTATATATTCGGTATATAAAACAAATATCGACTGCTTTTTATTCGGAGCATGGTTGAAACTATAGGCCCTCGGTGATCTCGAAACCATACTATGCCCCTCGGCTTACGCCTCGGGGCATAGTATGGTTTCGAGATCACCTTGGGCCTATAGTTTCAACCATGCCCCTCATAGCAGTCAATATTTGTATATTATCCCATTATATCCTGGTAGATTCTGTATTTTTTACAATGGATATATGTCAGTGGCTTTTGAAATAGCTTGGAGATTTGAAAAGCCATCTCAAAAACCACTGACCTAAGACTAGGCTTGTTTGGACTCATTTGAATGCAATTTTCATACCAATTCCAAATATGGGCATGAAATGCACAATTTGGAAATTTTTTACAACTAATTAGAAATTTTTGATTTCTGAGCGTCTATTGTAGCCTACAAGTTTCGGAGGGTTAAAGGCATACCAAATACCTTCCAAGTCTTTTATATGTCCAGATTGCTTACAATCTCTCAATAAGAAAGATCGCAATAGTAAGTGTGATTGCAAAAATTAAACTATTGATATAATTAAAGGTTGTTAGGCTGCCCTTTCAAGCATGGATCATGTCACTGTACACACAACTGGGTTTTGTCCTTGAGTTAAGAGGTACTTGTAGAGTACGTGCAATCAACTGGACAGGAAAACAATCTGCAAACATTGGAAATAGGGTGTAGGGAGTATTGATTTCAAATGGAATAGGCCATTAGGTAACTACATTTGAAATACACACCCCCTCTGTAGAAGATTTAGGCAAGACTTCAAAAGAGGGGAGCATAGCTTTTAAATGGAATAGCCCATTAGGTACTTCACTTGAAATATACACCCTTGAAGTCTTCCAGAGGGAAAGCAAATATTGTCAAATTATGGAAAAAACTAATTTGATGTGGATTCTTTTTTCCTGAAAATCCCCAAATGTGCCTTAAAATCGAATCATTCCAAAACAAATTAAAATCAAATCATTCCAAAACAAATTAAAAAACAACACACACACAAAATAAATAAAACAATAAAAACAAAAACAAATTATAAATGAAAAATACATTTAAAAAAATTAAATTAAAAAAATGTACAACAATCAAGAGGCGGTTCTTGAACCACTAGTGTCGCCTGCTTTCACAATTTACCTTTCCTTCATTCTCTGTTAACCTTTAATGACCTTTGACTTGGTATGTGACCTTTAACCATACCAGGACCATAGAGATAGAGTAATAAAAGGCTAGAGGTCGGACGGCCATCTTGAATTAGCGAGCTCACTGGTGGACGCTATATGTTTTGCCACCCAAGCCCATTACACCAAAAACTTACAGCACGGAAAAATGCACTTTCTCATTGATTTCACCAGTAAGGTGACCCTCGCTTATAAAATGATCCTTAGATACCCAAGAACATCATCAGGCATGTGGTTTGTTCAGAAAGTTTACTGTCGCAAAAGAACAGGCATGATGTTTTTTGCAGATTTCCGAAATGGCTTCCAAAATAGCACGGGCTATAGCACGTTCGTAGTTGCTATGACGAGTGCGGCGTATTTAACACAGCAGTAGTGCACAGTTGTAATATTTTAATTAGTATGGAACTTTGACCTTGGTAAGTGCGAAAACAGCGTCCGCCTGCTCATTCGTTTGTATTATTGGTAATCAGCGAAAATAAGCGTGTTTGTACCCATTCTAAAGAATTAACCCGGAACAGTCCAGAGGCCTTGACCAGGACATGCAAGTTCTATGGTGCACCTATGACCTGAGTTTGGAGCAAAGGTGTCCATGCATGAGCAATATGAAAAAGGTTACCCGCCTGGGTTACTCAAAACTTAACATACACACGCATAGATACACATGAAAGGACTTTGGATTAGTGCATGCCTCCTGAATTTCTTGCAGGTGACACAAAAATGAGATATTCTGAATTATTTCTGCTGCATGTCTGGCCATGTTGAACCTTATTCCAATGTATGGAATAAAATAATTAAAGATTTTTCCTGGATTTTATCATAACTTAGCACTCAGCATGTGTGATTCTTGTGTGGAAAGTTAGGCGTTATGTATCTTATGCATCTGCACCCGCATAAACCTGAAATCTAGAGGTCGTAAGTGACTGAGCAGTTAGCGGCATCTTGCCAATAAATCAATCGCCCTGCCACAGGGTCTGCACTTCACCCAAAGCGACAGATCCCAGGGAGTTAAATTATTTAGGAGAGTTGATGCTTACAATATAGGGCACACATCACCATTGTGCTGCCTTGTGGCAAGTGGCATGGTACTATGAAACAACCATAGCTGACTCTGACTTTAACCAATGGCAACAATGGGCAAGACTCAACATGGCCTTAAATGGTTCCATGCAATCTTTGTTTAATAACATTTTACTATTCAACATAACATGCTATACAAATTTGCCAATACTCTGTCTCTTGTTGGATTTCTCTGGGGATCTGGATAGACTAGTTCCATATCCTGAATTCTTGTAGCCTCCTGCCATAACCAAACATATTATACAAGCTTTTGAAAAACTACACAGCACATAAAAGTAAAGTCGTCTTTTGTTTATAGATTCATGCACGGCTAAAAAAAAATTCCCAGGAAACACACTAATATTTGCTAAAGTAGAGGTGGTTTCCTGCCATTTATGTTCTTCTTTATTTGAAATGTCAAAATTTCTCTCCAAATTCCAAATTCCCCTCCAAATTTCAAAGTGTCTAAATTTCCCTCCAAATTGCAAAATTACCACTGAGAGAACTTCAAAGAAAATCATTTGCCATTCCAAAATTTCCCTCCAAATTTCAAAATTTCCCTTGAAGGAGCTTCCCAGATTTCCCAATTTTTTAATATAATCACACACTGGGTATGGCACAATTTAAGACATCACTTGTTAATTAGGGTCTATAAAATTTATTATTATTTAATATTAAGTACAACAGGCATCTGGAAATTGCATTGTTTAAATTTGGAGAGTACTAAGACATGCCAAGAGGTCCGCTGTACCAAAGGCCATAAACCTTGAAGCTTCAAGAAGCTTTGGCCCTGCACCCCACCTGGGGCCTTTAGGTGGGCTCCTGGATCCCACTCTTTATACATTCTACTTGCTTTGCTGTAGTGGCATAGTGGCATTTAGGGTTTTTAACATTACAGAAAGTGGAACTTCATATTATCTATTTGAGCATGCCTGTAGTACACAGCAATATCCTGATGTAACCCCAAAATACAGAAGAAAATCATAAGGCAGCGATTAGATGGTAATGTTATACGAGTATCCACAAATAGCTGCCTTATGTTTTATTCTGTATTATGGCTATATCAGGATTTTGCCACAATAGGTGTGTCCATTTTTTAAACTTGAAAATACAAAATTTTGTAATCTATCATTATATCATATAGAGAGCTGATTGATGTTCAGCCAAGATTTCTGTAACAAGAGATATTCCTCCAGACACACAAGCTTTACAAAGTACAGCGCAACAACAGCCCTTTTGAGTTCCTTTTCTTACCTGTGTCGTCTACATCCATGAAAAACTTGGGTCTCTCCATTCCCATACGCTCACCAAACACTGCCCCCGCCTGAGCGTATCTTGCATAGAGTGCGGAACATCGCAACTGCCTGCCCCGCTTGTAAGGTACAGCCGGATAGTTGATGCGATAGTGTAAACCTGGGAAATTGAACACTAAGTAAGAAGTGAAATGTGGCAAAACTTTTACTTGATGCTGTGCACTAATCTTATCAGAATAAAATTCAGCAATCCATTATAGTTTGATGGCCAATAAGTTAAAAAAAATACCTGAACGATACTACCTACACTCTTGAGATGTTGAGACCAATGGGATCTGTTTTAAATCCAAAGTAGAATTTTGCGGTTCTCCGCTTTCGCGCTTGCTATATTCAAAGAATATAAGCTGTGGGCCGCTCCATGACCTTTGACCTTGGCACATGACCTTGATCTCAACAACATATGAGGGATCCCATGGTGCACCTATGACACAAGTTTGGTTCCAATTGAACTTCAAGTTTTCATTTGAGGTCAATTTTACATTTTTAGCCTATTTTTCAACTCGACCTCACGACCTTTGACCTCGGCACATGACCTTTGACCTCATCAACATATGAGGGATCCCATGGTGCACCTATGACAGAAGTTTGGTTCCAATTGAACTTCAACTTTTCAATTGAGGTCAATTTTAAAAAAAAACTTAACATTTTAGTGACACACACATCCACACACACATCCACACACATACACAAGCACAACGGATTGCTAAGTGGTCCTCCAGCTATAGCTGGCGGCCCACAAATATACAAAAGGGTTACATTTACATGTTTGGCATGAATTTTATGAATAACTCTCTTTCAATTCTTTTGTGGACTGATATTCTGAATAAAGCAAACACACCCTGAAGAATGATATGCTGAACAAAGTGGAATCACAATTTTAATGTATAAATAAGTATTTACAAAGTAATTCCTGCTCAAAATGGCAAATTTCACCAAAAGTAACACAGAGAAATTTGATCATTTGGTAAAACAGGACAAAGTCATAGTAAAATATGGGCCTATTTCAAATACAATGGCTTCAGTCTTTTTGGTTGCTTTATGACTGGCTAACATTAGCAGCTTTTTCTACAACTTAATAAAAAATTTGTTCCTTTATTTTTGTATTTAAAAAAAATGAAAAACATAATTTAAATCAACATTCAAAAGTTCAAATTTTATTTACTGAATGCTTTCATTGCTCCCCACTAAAAGCAGCGTTGCACCAAAAATTACACAAGTGTTGCTAGGTGAACATCATGCTTATGTGTTAGTTTTTATCTTATGTATTATAGAAGGCACTCAATTCTGCATCAAAATAACCAACCTGGATTTTTCATTCAAAACTCATCAAAGATGCCTTCTGAGACACCAATCAATTTGAAGTATGAATTGTAATTTCTGTATTTTTGTTGCATATGAATGTTTTTGCTAGTTTATTTGCTGATGTAGAGCATGTTAGAATAAGACCATTGCCAGGTCAACTGGCTAACTTTGGATCGAGCCACTGATCACATTGATCACAACACAAATCCTATGGCAATCATAATTCGGAACAGGTGCATGAGCCAAGGCTTGAACCAGTAACCAATGGATACTAATTGGATACTAAAATGGATCCAGGATTTCAAAATAGAGGGGGCGCCAAATTTTCAGGGCGCCCACCAAGCAAGATCTACACTGCCGCCGACGCCCTGTGCCGTCATTCTCAGAGATCTACAGGGGCCCCATGTGCGTTAAAAAGCATAGATAAGAAGTGAAGGTGGGATTTCTGTGTTAAAAAGTCATTTTTATAGATCTATAGTGCGCCCGGCGCTCTATGCGGTGGCCAGCGCCCTGTGCTCTACAAAAAATAGAGGGGGCGCGCGCTGGGTGCACCCCCCTCTAAATCCGCCGCTGCTAACGTGCACTACATCAGCGAATTAAAGGTCCATGGACATGCTTTAAACATACTTATAATACCACCAAAAAATGGTTTCATTCATAGTATGTATTGGTATCAATGTAAAATCTGCATGAAGCAGTAATTGAGAAACCGTATATTTGATAAAAATTGGGCATAATATCATGTGTTTTGGACAAGCTTTCAAAGGAAATTCCAAAATGAAAGTGATTATCGCGCTGGCAAGCGTGACCCAGAAGTGACGTCCGAGTAACAAATACGCGGTACGCGATACGCGTCATGATCGTCATCGTGGAACGGACGTGCGCGTGGCCCAGTTTTCTTGCATACGTACACAGTTGACTTCTCGTGATATGCGTCATACGTGTTGTATCATATGGCATAATTTTTCTTGATTTGATGCCTTAAAATTACGATTATAATGTGCTGTATTGTCGACGGCTGCACCAGCGGTGACCGTACCGACAAGGAGAATCAGAACAGAATAGCTTTATTCAAGTTCCCAGAAAGAAACCGACAAGGAGAGATATCTGGAGTGTGCGGTGCGGTTAGCCCACGTGTGAGCTTTGTTTACAACTTGTTACTCTGACGTCATTAAACGGGGTCAAATCCAACTCCAGCATCTTGATACGCGTTCGCGAAAACAGGAGAAGGCCCTGCCAGTTTGGGTATATTTATCCTTGAAATTTAACACTTTCCCGATGTTCACTTTTAAAAATCTGTGTTGCGATATGATCAGGATACTGTTGAGGTACGAAAATGTAAGAAATTAGGAAATGTCTACTCAGCCATGTCCATGGACCTTTAAGATAATAATATTGTGTTCCACCAACCTTCAACTTCTTTGACCCTGTCCTGCAGGAATATTTTACTATTGTGATGCGGCATCAATCGTTTAATACTGACTGGCCAGGGGTCCACACTGGGGCGTCCGTTAATAATCCACTCAGCCAGGAACTGTCCAGCACCCCCTGACAGAGCAATACCATTAGAACAAAATCCTGCCATTACGAAGTAGTTAGGTATCTGTGGGGGAAAAGGTAAGTATATCAAAGATCTTTTTCATACTGGCAAAAAAGGTCTCTTCTATTCATGTACAGTTTCAAAATAAGACATGGAAATAATTATATACCTATCACACCTACTCTGTATCAAGGCCTCTGGAACTGTTCAGTATTTTTTAGAATGGGCACGAACACGTCTTATTTTTCGATGATTACCCAATAATACATTAGGATACGAGCCTAGGCGGACTCTTGTTTTCGCATTTTACGAGGTCGAAGTTCCATACTAATTAAAATATTACACTGTGCACTACTACTGTGTTAAAATATGTCACACTCGTAATAGCAAACTAGAACCAGTATAGCCAATGCTATTTTGGAAGCCATTTGAACATCTGCAAAAAACACCATGCCTGATCCTTGCAACGATAAACTTTCTGCATAAAACAATGCCTGACGATGTTCTTGGATGTAAAAGATCATTTTATAAGCGAGGGTCACCTGGCGAACATCAATAGAACGTGTTTTTTTTTCGGAGTGTAAGTTTTAGGTGTAATGGGCTGGGTGGTTATTAACATTCTCATTCAGCTCGCTGATTCACGATGGCCGTCCGACCTCTAGCCTTTAATTTATCTATGTCTTATTGCTCTGTATCACATGCTTTTATTCAGTAACGGCAATAAAGCTATCATCATACAGAGTAGGTGCAAATGGTGACTTGTTATTTTATATGCCAATAGATATAAACGTATACAAAAAGGGTAATCGTTGAGATCTTAAAAATTATCGGCCCATTGCACTTACATCAATCGTGGCAAAAAATGTGGGAGAGCATTGTTTCTGACCATACATTGCATATCTTATAGCTAATGGCTTCTTTATATTCATGCCCCGCATGGTTTTCTCTCTCTGGGAACTTGTGCCTCAGCCCTCAGTGAAGATCTATGGTTTGAATGGAACAAAATTCTTGATCGCCGTACTTCACTAAAACTCAGCGTGTGACCTGTCTCTGTAGACTATAGCCGCGCTTTGATTACATTTTCCCATGCAGTTCTTTGGAGACAGTTGCACCGTACGTATGGCATCAGGGGCCACTTATTAAATTGGATTCGGCATTTTGATGTTTTAAAACCAGCAGGCAAGGGTTGTTTTTCGTGGCCAAATGTCTGATTTTGTTGCTGTTCTCTTAGGTGTGCCTCAGGGGACGTCTTGGGTCCCCTGCTTTTCAATATTTATGTTCAATGATCTGATTCTTCATTCTGAAATCTAAATTTCCAGATGCAGATGCCAATTCCTTTTTCGCACCATTAATGAAGATTCAGATGTTCAAATTCTCCAACAATGACCATGCCAAGCTTACTTGGTCAGAAACAATGCACTCCAACTTAATCCACAGGAAGTGCCAAGTTATGTGTAATTTGTCGCCGATAAAAACAAGGCCTATCCCTGTATATTTGTTTTAACACAAAACTTTCTACGTGTCCAGTTTACGTCTCATTGGTGTTCAGATATCATCTGATTTGTCATGAGAATGAAAAGTGTCCAGTGTTACTAAGACAAGTTGCAATCCACGTGGGCTTCCTCAGAACAGTTGTTGGCAACCAAAATAAAGATACTTCTTCTCAGGCTTGATTTTTCTTATTTTGCCCATTATTGATTTTGCTCAGCAGGTTTGGTATGTACATCGTAAAAATCATATAAATTAAAATTTGAAACCATCCAAAAGGAGGACTACCAGATTTTATTATTGGTCAGAGTAGGGGTGATCAAATCATATGAAGGGCGTCTGAAACAACTTAATCTCTGAACTTAGCCAACCGACGGAAATACTTTCTACCTGTTTTGCCGAACTTGTCGTTAAATACTTGTTCATTCCAATTTCTGCAACTGGTATGTAAACTCCCGTCATTCAGTTTAATTGCTTTTAATGTCCATATAACTCATAAAAACCGATAGTTCAAGTTTAACATTCTTGCAAATTTCCCCGTATGTGGGCTGAGTTCTGGCCAGTCAGAGATGATTTCATTTTGTTTATAGCAGTAAGACATTTGTTAAGAAAAACGTCTGAAAAAACATTTAAATGAAATAAGCTGTGAAGAGCTGGAGCTGGACTCCTAGTAATTTTATTTCTAAAATGTTTTTTTATACATTTGTAGTCTGCAGTCTGCCATATTTCATTGTAGTTCCCAACATGTCTGCTTTTTTGTGCGGGTGGGTGGGTTAGGGTGATTAAGTTAGTTAGTGGTGGGGTTGGTGTGTGGCATATGGTATGGGTTTGGTGGTTTTGAGGTAACTGGGTAATTGGGACATGTTGGGGTTTTCTGTTCAATGAAATATGGCTGGGTGATTTCTTGTTTTTAAATGAAAATGATGTGATATTCAAAATATTTTTGTATATGTTATCAATTGTGTTGTGCTTTGCCTCAGTGAGTCGGAGGAATCACATCCTTTGGATGACCAGCGTGTTGTCTGGTCGATTTCCTCTGTGCTAGTCACTGAGGACCATTTTAATTTAATTTTTATATTTTTTTTTTGATATGTCTGTCTTTGTTCAATTTTGATGTTCTTAGCCGCATATGTAAAATAAATAAATAAAAAACAATTACAGTGGGTATTGTGAAAAAAAAAGTCGAATCAAAATCCCAAGGGGGAGTTCTCAAGTTAAGTTTGGGTATAGGAACACAAGCTTTCCAAGCATCTTTTTATTGCCCTTTCTTCACTAGGCTCCCTATCTCACTTCTACTCCAACTCATCACCTTGGAAGTAGGACCCATATCTTTGCCAATTTTAAATTGCTGAAAAAGGGAGCAATAGGTTATACCAGAAATGCAGGGACTCTTGGACTCCCATTTAAAGGCCGACTCCGAGACGAGTTTATGAGGAGGGCGCCCTAATTTCCAAAAAAATCGCGTTTTTTGCATGTACACTAATGCTTGCCATATACTAATCACTGGTTGAAATTGCTAAGCTTAAACGAATTCCTTCAGATAGAAAATCACAAATTTGTTATAAAATTCGGATCCGGAAATTTTTGTGTTAGACACCGTATACTATGGGACGTAATACTACCAATAAATGTTTACTGCATCACAACGAAAAATCCGATCCATTTCTCAAATTGGGAATTGTGGATTTAGGTTACTATCTTAGTTTCTAGTTGACTATTTTCATTATTACACAAAAAAAAATAATTATTCGAAATCTCGAGTCAGCTTTAATCACAAATTTGCCTATTTTTGTCAAAAATTCAATCTTTTTAGCCTGTTATTGGAAAAATTTCTGCTTCAGATTGAAGGAATGGGACTATAATGTTCCAACAAGTTTGGCCAAGATTGAGGAATTCATAACTAATTTTCCAAACAAATTTGTAAAGTTTTGAAACCAGCGACCCTTACCTTCTACCCCAAATTGGCATAAAACAAAAATGGGGTAATCATATACAAGCAAGCATGAACATGGCTTATTGTTGCGGCAATTCCCTGTTGGTCAATAGTGTGGACTACCTCTCCCGATCAAAATGCCACGTCATCTTATAATTGAGACAAAGGGCTTAACACCAGTGTGGCCAAGCATTATTCATATCACGTATTTTACCAGGTGGCTAAAAAAGGAAAACAATGCTATTCAGCTCTTAGACCAACGGACCTCTTTTCTGCATCTAGAATATATGTCGTGATCCACAGTGGACCATTTTTCCTTTTTTGCGACCTCCACAAATGTCGCTAGTGGAATAATCGCGCAACAGGATCCTCAAATAGTCACTGTCGGAATAATGACACATGGGGATGCGCAAAAAAAACGCCTCACCTATAAGGAGACGCGTGGATCTTTCCCGCGCATGGGTTCCTCAAATAGTCCACTGGTCGAATAATTGCGCACGGGTGCGCTAAAAACTTCTAGTGGTCCCTATAAGGAGACGGTGATCATTTCCGCGCAGGGAATCCAATAGTCGCTAGTGGAATAATCGGCACGGTGCGCAAAAACCTCCGTCCATATAAGGAGACGGTGGATCGTTTGCGCGCACGGGGATCCTCAAATAGTCCACTGGTGGAATAATTGCACACGGGGTGCGGCAAACACTCATGTACTATAAGGAGACGGTGGCTCGTTTCGCGCAAGGGATCCTCAAATAGTCCACTGGTGGGATAATTGCACACGGGGTGCGCAAAAAAACTCCGTCCCTATAAGGAGACGGTGGATCATTTCCGCGCACGGGATCCTCAAATAGTCCGCTAGTGAATAACGCGCACGGGTGCGCAAAAAAAAACCCGTCCCTATAAAGGAGACGGTGGATCGTTTCCGCGCACGGGATACTCAAATAGTCCGCTAGTGGATAAATAGCGCACGGGTGCGCTAACAACTCCGTCCCTATAAGGACACGGTGGATCGTTTCCGCGCAAGGATCCTCAAATCGTCCGCTAGTGGATTAATCGCGCACGGGATCCTCAAATAGTCCGCTAGTGGAGAATTGGAACGGTGCGCTAAAAACTCAGTTTCTATAGGGAAACGGTGGATAATCTCCGCGCACGGGATCCCCAAAAAGTCCGCTAGTGGAGAGTCGCGCACCGGCCCCTCATATAATTAGTCCGATAGTGGATTAATTGCGCACGGGATCCTCAAATAGTCCTGTCGGAGCATCAGCGCACGTGGATCATCTCCGCGCCCGGGATCCCATTAAGTACGATAGTGGATCAGTTGAGCACGGGATCTGCAAATAGTCCACTGTCGGAGCATCCGCCGCACGGGATCCTCAAAATAGTCCGCTATCGTTGATTAATGGGCCGGGCGTCCTCACCGAGGTCCGATCGTGGAATCATTGCGCACGGGATCCTCAAACAGTCCGAATATACTAGTTCCCCAACTGATTTGTGAACATACGCGCACGTGAATCATTTACGCGCATAATCGCGCACGGAATCTTAAATAGTCCACGCTTGGAGCATCCCGCACGTGGGTAATTTCCTTGTAAATTATACAGGTAGAACAGTAGTCCTAACTCTTTTTTCACACATGACACTTAACACAAATATCTAATCATATATTTTGTTTTATTACTTTACTTTAAACGTGTATCATCAATGGTTATGAAAAACTGCAGACAAAACCTGCAAACTCTTTCCTTCCCATTTTTGCAATTGCATTATAATACATTAAGTACCTGGCAAAATTAACAAAATATCAAAAATTTTGGAGTTAACCAGCATCCTAACATACATGAGTCACTGAAATTCAAAGATCGCCTCGGGTTATTAAGTGCAACTATAAGGTGTGCACCTTCACTGATATTTGATATTAACAAACCTACCAGAAAAAAAAAAATGCAGCCCAAACTTCTGTATTTTAAGAGAAAAATGAAGTTTTTTAACTCCTTTACAACTTGTAACTAATGTCAGGTGAGTAAACATTTAAAGAATAAAAACTTGTCGTGACCTTGCAGGCTGCTTATTCCGGAAATAAACCATTGTTTAAAGGTTGCTTGTCCCAGCTTATTTTATTTGGGAACCCCCTATCAATTTTGAGGTCAAATGAAAGACCGATTTTTCTCATTGTCGTCCGGAAATTTCATAATTGCAAATCCATTCTTTCCGAATATAGAAAAAACTCTCGTTTTCAGGGCCTGCCGTTTTAATATTAAACCATCAATCATTCTTATTTATCCATATTGATTGAGCGATGCAATATGCATCACTGACACCATAAAACCACAACACACTTTTAAAAAATCACACAAAAACTTTTTGTTGAGTTAATGCAAGTGCAGTCTCTCAATCAATTATAACAACAATACATTCAATCGGAACAAGCACCATTATATTTGCCCCTGAATAAATTCACACCCTCGAAAAATGACACTTCATTTTCAAGTTCATTTTGTATTCTACAATTTCCTTTAAAGTGACAGGAGGAGATTTTTTTAGGATATTACTTCTCTCAATTTCACTGGATCGGGTTTTAGAACACCTAACGAGAACGTTTTGGAAAGATTTATTGGACCATCAGGTGCAAAGAAAACCGCAACATTGTTTTTGAACCTGCCTGCTAACTTGCGTTCCCATATAGAAATCCATGCTTTGACTTTCTGTCGTGCACGACAGAAACTACCAAATCATCATCTTATTACATAAAGACGGCGTATTCGGCTTATTCACTTCAGGTGTGATCTAATACATTGGTAAGCATTCCAAATATTAAAAAAACCTAGGTTCGAAAAAATTTGGGGTGCTTCTTTCTTGAAATCTCCTCATGTCTCCTTAAAGCATGGTTTGCAAATACAAGGTTTTTGTGTGATATTTGCAGCATTGATTTTTTTCATTCTGCATTCTTTTATTTTTGATGTAATTTCCAATACGTTAAAGCCACAATCAGTCATTTTTTTCCATATTAAAAATGCCAATTTTGTCTCTCAAAATAGCACATGGTCAGACTAGATGGTTTTAATTCATTGTTATGGTTAATATAATTCTCTTTTTCGATGAAACCACTCGATATGTAGTCAAAAATTATTTTATAGAGTATATTGTATAATATTATTTGTTTTACGGGGTTTCCTTTAAAGAATTATATACTTATTTGTACATAACCTTTTCTTTCACATTTCTTAGACGAGGAATTATGAAGCAAATAAATCTTCACATTCTGCCACTGGTGATTCTTAAACTTTCAGTTCTATCCGGAGTATAGTATATTCTCTCGGTGTATTGCAAGGATTCTTCTGTAATTTTTCACGGCAAAATAGAGGCCTAAATGAAATCTGAAATTGTCGGGCAACATATAAGCCAAATGCCCCTTTAATTTTTGTACGCCGCTGTTTTCCTGTTCGTGTTGTAGATGGATAGGTTGTATCCTTCGGAACATGCTGTATGTCCACGCCAATGGAAACGGTCTACTAGAAATTTGGTGTGTTTAAAAAATGCATGCTCTCTGTTTAGAACGTATTGATGTAGATTACAAGAATTATCATATATGATGACTGATGGAGCGGTTGGAAACCTATTAAAAAAATATCAAATTATGTCTGGGCGTACTCAGTTGCTTTCCAAATAGTGAAGCCATTACATATGCGTGCTCACAATAACTTGTAAATTTATAACAAGTATATATTAGAACTTGCTTAATTAATTTGCAGTGCAATTGCAAAACAATAATGATGCTTATGGAAATCTGTCTGTTCTTAAAACTAATGTTGTAATGAGAATAGTGTTCGCTATTGTAATACTTGTAAAACAGTAATGTCAAAATAAAATTACCATATCAATTTGATGGGAAAACTTTATGGGGGTCCGATTGTTTCATTCTAAGTAGGCCCTATCCTTCCATTTTACTTATTCTGCAACGAGAGATTTCCGCGCGTCCTAAAAAGAATTCTTTGACTGATTTAATACTTTTCCATAAAAAGTATTAAACTGAGAAATTATTCCTTCTTTATAGCAATTATTGAAATTTCTAATTTTGTAGTGGAGCAAATACTAAATCAGCTATATTATTATGTTTATATTGATTAACCATAAAACTCACCTTTTCTTCACTTGTACAACATTTCTGTAGCCAATCAGGGCAGAAACCGAAGGTCTATCTATATGAAATCACACTATATGACACTATTTTAGGATTGCCTCTAATTTCTCGTGCACCTTGGCATAATTCAATTATTATAATTCCGACTTTTATGCTATAGGTGTAATAAAAGATTGCAACACTTGTTTTACAATTATTGAAAGTGATACAGGGTTCGAATGTATGGCGCCCGGGGCCAAACCGGGTCAAATACATTTCAAAAACAAAATGATCGAATACATTTTATTATCTCGTCCTCCAAGTTGGGGTCAACGTTTCATATAAAGTCCCAAGATGCCGAACACCGTTCTAGTTGAAGCCAATTAGTCCTCCTAACACAATGTTTGGTAAAGATAACCATCTCAATCAAACAAATTGTAAGCAAAACTTCTCACTATACACCATGTTCTTCTTACTAAAACCTGTTAGAAAAAAAGTTATGAACAAAACAAAAAATGGCGTCGTTCGGAATTACCCGACACATTCACTGGCTCACTGCCGAACGTGTTTTCAATGGACTCACTTTGGGATAAAAATAGCAATATATTGGTTAAAAAGTTATGATAATAATTTACCATTGGAAAAGCTCGATGAGAGTTTTCAAATTAAGTAGATGGAAGATTAACACACCTATTTGGTTGCCATGGAACGGGTCCGTGTCTCGTGATACCCCAAAACCAGGTGTGTATTGTAATCTCGTACTTTCTAAACTTCATGCATGACGTGCCCCCTGTTTTACGTGTTTTATTGTGAAGCTCCCATCCTATTAACTATTAAACCCCTTTCGCTCTCTTCTTGTAGATGTTATATGCCATCCGAAATATATGTTCCAATATTCATTTTCACTAAAAAGTGTTGTTGTAATCTCTGGCGAGAATGTGCGAGATTCCATATTGGTCAGTTTACATTTGAATTAACAGTCAAAGGACGCTAACCCTAGGGTTAACACGTCTCCCTCCGGTCGCAATATAGCGAAGTCGCTGCGTGCGCGGATATCCGACGGTGGACTCTTTGAGGATCCCATGCGCGGAAATGATCCACGTGCGCGGATGCTCTCTACAGTGTACTTTTTGGATCCAAGTGCGCAATCAATCCACTATCGGACTACTTGAGGAGCCTGTGCGCAAAGAATCCACTAGCGGACTATTAGTATCCCGTGCTCAACTGTGATCCGGGGCACTATCGGACTATTTTTGAGGTCCTCGTGCGCATCAATCACTATCGGACTATTGAGGATCCCGTGGCGCGGAATGATCACGTGCCGCGGATGCTCCCTACAGTGGACTCATTTTGAGGATCCCGTGCGCAGTTATTCCACCAGTGGACTGTTTGAGGATCCCGTGCGCGCTTATTCCACTAGCGGACTATTTAAGGATCCCTGTGTGGCGCGGAAATGATCCGCTTGCGCGGATGCTCCGACAGAGGACCGTTGAGGATCCCGTGCGCAACTAATCCCTAACGGACTATTTGATGATCCCGTGCGCAATTATCCCACTAGTGGACTATTTGAGGACCCGTGCGCAACTGATCCACTAACGGACTAAATGAGGATCCCATGCGCAATTATTCCCCTAGGACTATTTGAGGATCCCGTGCGCGAAATGATCCACCGTTTCTTATAGGGACGAAGTTTTTAGCGCCCCGTGCGCAATTATTCCCCTAGCGAACTACTTGAGATCCGTGCGCGGGACGTGAGTGATCCACCGTTCTCCTTAATGGGAGCGGGAGTTTTTAGCGCACCCTGCGCGCAATTAATTCCACTAATCGACTACTTGGGGATGCCGTGCGCGAAAATGAATCCACCGTCTCCTTTTTGGGACGGCGTTTTTAGGCGGGCACCCGTGCTCAATTAATTCCACTAAAGCGGACTATTTTGAGGGTCCCGTGCGCTATTATTCCACTATCGGACTATTGAGGATCCCGGGCGCAAATATTCCACTTCTACGGAATATTTGAGGATCCCGTGGCGTGGAACGATCCCACCGTTTCCTTATATAGGGACGGAGTTTTTTCGCACCCTGCGCAATTAGTCCACTAGCGGGACTCTTTTGAGTGATCCCGGTGCGCAGGAATGATCCACCTTCTCCTTATAGGGACGGATTTTTTTTTTTTAAAGGATATATTTTTAAACAGTCTAATACCACATTGTAACTCACCAGTGGACTTTGAGGATCCCGTGCGCGGAAATGATCCACCTTCTCCTTATAGGGACTGAGTTTTTAGCGCACCGTGCGCAATTATTATGCCACTACGACTATTTTAGGATCCCTTTCGCGGAATGATCCACGGTCTCCTTATAGGGACGGAGTTTTAGCGCACCCGTGCGCAATTATTGCACTAGCGGACTATTTGATGATCCCGTCGCGTTCTTCACTAGCGGACTATTTGTGGGATGAGTCGCAGATATCCCCACTAGTGGATTGCTTAACATCTCATCTATGCCAAAAAGTTAATTATTTTCTAATTGACCGTGTTCCACTTCCAGCCTTGATATGCAAGGTCCATAGAGGTAAGGTTCTTACGCAGTCAAATTGTAAATTCTCCAAGTTAAAACCAGATACTAAATTGGTTTCCATCACAAGGATTAAAGAAATGTATATTTTGCAAAACATTGACAACCTCTCATACCCAGAGTCATAAAGGTCATCATTGACCTTGGTCATAACATTTAATCACATTTGACCCCTACCTACAGTTCTTGCACTACCTCTGGAACAATCCCCAACATAAAAAAGCATCTGGAGTGAACGCCTCAGTCCATTGCAGAGTTGACCGGCACTTCCAGGTTTTTTCTGCAGCAGGCACTCTATGGAGA
The DNA here is from genome assembly GCA_023653785.1 of Ophioderma brevispina. Taxonomy (NCBI): domain Eukaryota; kingdom Metazoa; phylum Echinodermata; class Ophiuroidea; order Amphilepidida; family Ophiodermatidae; genus Ophioderma; species Ophioderma brevispina. Next base: position 45,788 of record JAMKCH010036921.1, read on the forward strand.
AAGGCATCAAATGTGTTCTCTGAAGAAAGAAAAAGAAGATGACGTACCACTCATTTTCAAATTGGCAACGTCTTGGTAGAATACCATCAATTCCAAGTATATCAAATCCAACCATAACTAACCAGTTTACTGGACAAGAGCTCACAACTCCCAATAATCTGTGTATTCCACGTTTTAAAAGTTCGACCTACACTGGTGGGTTTGCGGCCGAGGATATGACACGATTATCGTGTCAATAGCCATTTCGTGGAGGATTTTGACATGATGATCGTGTGGTTGACCATATGGTCCTGTACATAAGTAATAATCCGGAGAAATATTCTAAGTCAAATTTTAGTGCACAAGCTCCATGACCATATGGCAAATAAGGTCCTGGACCATATTTGACATATTTTTCCAGATGCTCCAGGAGCTTATTCAAATATGCTCCTTTTTTATTTCTGCTCCAGGACCATATGGAAAATGTGGTCCTGGACCATATTTGACATATTTTTCCAGATTATTATGCTCCAGGACCATATGGTCCTGGAGCATAATTTTGGGCCAAAATCTCATATAAGCATACCTCACAGTATGCCTATCGGCTCCATAGCCATTCACTTTCTCACAACCGATGATCGTGTCAATAGCCATTTCAGGCGACGTTATTGACACGATCATTGTGTCAATAGCCACTTCCTTTGGTCAAAGCACAGTACATAATCTATCTCCTCAAAAATATGATGGTGTGCTTTTCTCTACAGCCCTGTAACTATGGTAACCAATGATAACCTAATGTCTGATCCAATATTCCAGGTTTAATTAATGTGCTAACATCACTAATAAATAGGCTTGATTTTTTGCAATGTATTTTTTACATTTGCATCCTCTAAGTTTCTCCTTAAAGCAATAATGGCACATTTTTTGAAGAGCGCCCCCAATTTTCAAAATTTTATATTTTGAATTATTATCGGGGTTTCCCGATAATAATTATTCTAATTACAAAATTCCTTTGTTTGTGAGACACAGACATTTTCGAGCTTAACCATTCACAGGTATGGTTTACTAGCCAGTTACCAATGCAACTGTGTAAAAATCTCAAATTTTAAAAAAAAATTGGGGGCACTCTTCAAAAAAATGTGCTAATATTGCTTTAAATCCTACCATTGAAGTAAGTCACCTCTACAATCTCTTTCTATACCCTAAAATGCCTGTATTCAACTGAAATCTTAAGTTTCTTTCTCGCAAGCATTATTTCTCTCAAATGACCCTGGTTTCAGTGCTAAACCAGTGGTTATACCTGTATCCATTTTATGCAGAAGAAAACCCTCCAGTTACAATCTTGGAAATAATTGTTGGAAAACTATTAACGATTTATGGAAAACCTTTCTGCCGTCTCCTCCATCCAATGTTGAATTAGGTATCATCAACAGCAGTCTTGCCAATTCTCTCAACATTGATTGATGGGGGTTGGGGAAGGGTAGGTTGAAATGGAAGCCTGTGGCTTCTAATTGAGTGATAACAAAAAAAAAAAAAAAAAAAAATTTATCATAAATTAAGCGATTTTGTAATTAGAATTTGGATCCCAGATTGGACTTAACGGCAGAGGTGGAAATGCTACGTTTATGTCCGTCCATGATGAAATAGTGCCACCTCGAGAAAATAACCTCTAACTTGATTTGCCTGAACCAATAAAACAACTAATGGATGAGCGGAGACACGTACATGGCGCTATTTCCCGGCTATTTTACATTGGAAGGCCGTTTCCAGCAGCCGTTGAATTATTATCGGGGTTTCCCGATAATAATTATTCTAATTACAAAATTCCTTTGTTTGTGAGACACAGACATTTTTGAGCTTAACCATTCACAGGTATGGTTTACTAGCCAGTTACCAATGCAACTGTGTAAAAATCTCAAATTTTAAAAAAAAATTGGGGGCACTCTTCAAAAAAAATGTGCTAATATTGCTTTAAATCCTACCGTTGAAGTAAGTCACCTCTACAATCTCTTTCTATACCCTAAAATGCCTGTATTCAACTGAAATCTTAAGTTTCTTTCTCGCAAGCATTATTTCTCTCAAATGACCCTGGTTTCAGTGCTAAACCAGTGGTTATACCTGTATCCATTTTATGCAGAAGAAAACCCTCCAGTTACAATCTTGGAAATAATTGTTGGAAAACTATTAACGATTTATGGAAAACCTTTCTGCCGTCTCCTCCATCCAATGTTGAATTAGGTATCATCAACAGCAGTCTTGCCAATTCTCTCAACATTGATTGATGGGGGTTGGGGAAGGGTAGGTTGAAATGGAAGCCTGTGGCTTCTAATTGAGTGATAACAGGGGCTTGTAGCTGGGTTCTTAACTCTTGCCAGGTTGAGCAATTTAGCAAATGGTGGTGAGTGTTTGAATTAATTTCCATTATTTTAGTTGGTAGCTCTAAAGTACAATGCCACCAATGCCCTGAAAGCCATATAAAGGTGTGATTACAGGTAAGAACTCTACTGAGCATTTGAAATCACCACATATGATGCAATATATGGATGCCTTGAAATTTCTCAATGTCTTGTATTTGGCTACAGAAATGTCTTAAAAGCAAAACAAAAGGTGATTTTGATTTGCATATTTCAATTTAAAACATGGGCTAATATGAAATTAGAAATGTCACTATTTTGAAATCTCTCCTTGCACCTTCAAGACAGATCTCACTATAGGCTAGACTCAAAAAAATAAAATGACAGTTACAGAATATTCAGAAAGTAGTTATAATTTTTGCCGATTTATTTTTTCAGACGTAAATACATACTGATCAGGCACAAAAAGTTGGAATCAACCAGATTAAAAATATGATTGAGGATGTCAGTCACTCAAGATCTCCTCCTACGTCTTTAACCAATCAGAGATATGGTACGAAAAACTTACAAGGTGCATACAGATATATAAAAGATCTATTTTGATTGGTTACTCAGAGGTGATATCATGTTATATCATGTAATGAGCCAATCAGAGATACTGTAAGAAAGGGTGCAGACCATGTGAAATTTATACAGGAAATAAATCTTTGAAGAGTAGCCCCCCCCCCATCACACACACACACATAATCTCCCTCTTCTTGAGATGTCTCTCCATCATTTTCATAAATAATTTATAAAACACTGGCCTGAAATTTGGCCATGTTCAAACCAATTTGACACTTTTTTTCATGTGAACTCTAAATATTGAAATGAAACTACACAAATTACTTGCCACCTGTTGAGTTTAATTGGCCAATTTAAATCGTTTTACCTATCACAAGTTTAATCCATAGCCTGCAAACAGATTTCTAACACATTTGGAGAAACCAAATTCCTTACAGATCACCACTAAGACTTGACTGGTAGTTACTCCTATTTCATCAATAAACATATCTCAACACAGCAAGACTTACTTCAATAGCCATGTTCACACGGTCACAAAACTCCACAGGTTTGAAACTCCAGAGGTGAGAAATAAATCCAATTATTTTACTTCACTCCAAATTACGTCCACACGATGGCCGAAACTCTGAAATCATCCACCTGACCATTCTCCTCCGCTTCTCATATCGGAGTGTAGACCGGAAGTCACCATACCGGAAGCCGTGCACTTTCGCGCGTTATATTCAAACGCAGGAAGTTTTCAAAAACGATGACCTTGCGAGGTCACCTCCGCTCACTATCCCCCGAAGCTGTCCACACGGCACGACACTCCAAAACACTCCGGAGTGTTATTGGAGTTTGAGTTTCACCCCCTAGTTTTTTTAGGGGGATAAAACCCCGCTAGACCCTCGATAAAACTCCAGAGTTTAAACCTCCGAATGCATCCACACGGCCAAAAACCCCAATGGACCCTCCAGAGTTTTGACACTCTGGAGTTTCAGCCTCCATGTGGACACGACTAAAACACACAAAACATCAGTCTACAGTTGTTCATACAACTAATAGCCAAGGTGACACTTATTTTCTTAAGCCTGAGGGGAAGATCGAGACATAAAGGCTCTGTACTTTGTAAGCTACTCTGCTGCAGGAGTTGACTCTTTAAAGGGACACATGCCTCTGGTGATGTGCGAGTATATGGAAATTTGCACTTTTATATTTTTTATAACAAGGTTTGTAAAGGTGTGGTATTAATGGGAATATTTTTCATTTGAAGGCTTCAGTTGTAAGCTGGTCTAACCTTCAAAGGGTTTGCCAGTATGAGGGGTAATGATTTGAAATACAGAGGGAAAATGTTAAAACCACAAGAAATATAGTCCTTATATCAGGAATAAGCTGACAATGGTGTTTAAGAGTTTTCTCTGTGTGTAATTTTAAGTATTTGCTTAGACTCACCATGGTTTGTCCAAGAATTAAAGATTTTTTTCTTAAAACTCTCGCCTCGTGCAATGAAGATAAAAAGGCAAACTAGAAATATCTTTGAGTTGCACTATGAGATCTACAGCTTTGCCCTGCATGACTCACCTTCTTAGAACTTTCATACAATAAATCTGTTTTTCTTTTGGCCAAATCCACTTTAACAAAAATACAAAGCAGTAAGCAGTATTGCTGTGAATGTGAGTTGAATCCGGCTACCCCCGTTAGCAGGGAAAAATCAGATTTATCATTTTGGTTTTACTACAACCATAAAGAAATATACCACAGTCTCACTTGCTGAAATCTAACACTTTTAAAAACAAAAACAATTCTTTTCATTGGGAAATTGCTGGCTCCTCCCCCCACTGTACCAAACTTAGAGTTCAACCATTTTCAATAGCCCCAGGATTAAAGGTGCAATGAGAGATTTCAAGTCATCCATATTTTCTGTGATATGCAGTAATTTCATATAGATTAGACACTCAATAGAATCCCTACCATTTATTTCGTTAAAGAAATAACTTAAAACGAAAACAAAGGTGATTTGTGTATGCTTATATTTCAATAGAAAACATAGGCTGAATTTTGTATTTGCTCCTATAGGAAATTGGAAATTTCAAAATTTGATGTTTTTGATAGAGAGCTTTACACCAGTGCCAAAATCAGAATTTTCCTTTTTTAGGGACACCTGTTATTTGAAATCTCTCGTTGCACCTTTAAGGTAAAGTTAGGTGACCCAATCATGGTCCAATTTTTCATGTTTTCTCCCTAACAGAATCACACCACTAAATAACTCCCCATCGACTTGTGTACAAAATGACCTCTCATCAAACGTCAATTTATCAGCTATAAAGCAACTGGTTATTTCAAAACTGGATTTTTTGGGAAGATTAGGACCATACCGCTTCAACAAAAATGAAAAAGTCATATGATGAAGACTGATTTCATTGAGCTACAGAGCATTGAAGATTTGCATGTTTTCAACATGCCCATACCTAGTTTCCCCAAAACCCTCTGAAATTATACAAAAATGGCACAGAAAAAAATCTTTACCACCCAAATGGTTTGTTACTAGTCCAAACATTATGATTAATTTCAAATTTCATCAGACAACTTTATCAACATTTTGTGACTCATTGTTTAAGCAAAGTGCCACATTTCGGACGCCAACACTGTCTCGGTACTGACGTCGTCTGCTACACCTAGTTTAACATGAAATATATCTGATTACTTGTTTACAAATTTAAGTCAAGCTGTTTGGATAGTAGAAGCAAAACTGCGTACTAAATTAGCCCATAGGAGAGTGTGTGTTAATTAATGTTTTCGACCACATGCCGCATTTGGAGACAGCTTCTTTTTTTTTGGTAACATCAAGTATTTCCTGAGCCTTTAATTTCACTGGGGTAATGAGAAGAATTTGAACTTTCTTCTGACACCAAAATCTCAATTTTGATGGAGTGGAGTAAAGTTGGGGGGGGGGGGTTGTTCATCAGTTCACCCACCTTTAAACAATAGAAATAACTCTTGAACATTCATTACTAGTTGACAAGATTGGACTTTTGGTTGTCTGCCATGGAAAAATCGAGGGCAGGAACAGATGGGGCAAGCATTTTAGCAACTAAAATGTGAAAAGGGGGTCCAGTACTTTTTGCCCCAATTTTAGTGATTTTTTAATAGCTTAAACTATTGTGCACCATTTTGGTTATTTTCACAAATTTGACATTTGACTACATGGTCATTGTAAGTGCAATACTTTTAGTATTTTTTTCAGGAGAAGCACTTTTGTGTTTTCATAAGGGCAAAAATAGTGTGATTTCTTAATGAGGAATGAAAAGTGTTTTTTTGAATTTTTTTAATTGCCCGGATCAGGTACCCAATTTAACCGGAAGTAGTTACGATTTTGATATCATATGGAAGGTCCTATTTTTCTTATTTTCATGGTTAAACCATATTATTATTAACATGGATGGCTATAGGACACTATGATGTGCTTTATTACTTGTAATTATTACCAAAACAGGTATCAGGCTTGTTTACTGAGTAGAAAACACAATATGCTAAAATGTTGCTGTTCTTGGCTTTCGCGCTCGCAATATTCAAAGAATATAAGCTGTGGGCCGCCCAGCCTATCTTACAAATTGACCTCACATGACCTTTGACCTTGGCACATGACCTATGACTGCATCAACATATGAGGGAACCCATGGTGCACCTATCACAAAAGTTTGGTTCCAATTGAACTTCAACTTTTCAATTGAGGTCAATTTTTAAAAATAAACTAGAATTTTGCAGTCTCAGCTTTTGCGCTCACTATATTCAAAGAATATAAGCTGTGGGCTGCTCCATGACCTTTGACCTTGGCATATAACCTTTGACCTCACCAACATATGAGGGATCCTTTGGTGCACCTATGACACAAGTTTGGTTCCAATTGAACTTCAACTTTTCAATTGAGGTCAATTTTACATTTTCAGCCTATTTTTTCAATTGGACCTCACATGACCTTTGACCTTGGCACATGACCTTTGACCTTGGCACATGACCTTTGACCTCATCAACATATGAGGGATCCCATGGTGCAAGTCAATTTTAAAAAAAAAAACTTAACATAATTTAAAAAAAAAATTACATTTTAGTGACACACACACATCCACACACACATACACAAGCACAACATTTATTTATTTATTAGTTCTTCTTTTGCCTGGGGAAACCCTTCAGTGCTATAGTTTGAGTAATAATTTCTTGGCCATGGCGTACGCACGCGTTGCTTGTTGCGTGAACTGCGTCTACGTGCAACCCAGTGGTGCGCCGTTTTGGAAGGGGAAGCGGGAGTACCTAGTAACTTGGCCAAGAAATTATTACTTCAACTATAGCACTGTTTTTCAGGGGTGCCCAGGGGTCAAACATAATACATCAAAAGTCATACAATACAAAATATAGCACACATAAGTAAAAACAATATCATATTAAATAATACTAATACAAAAATTTTACTTAAAAAAACCAGATTGCTAAGTGGTCCTCCAGCTATAGCTGGGGGCCCACAATTACATTTTAGTGACACATACATACACACACGCACAACGGATTACAAAGTGGTCCTGCCACCTATGCTGGCGGCCCACAAAAATATATTTGGAAAGACTTCCCTATTAATGGATCATGATTTTCATACCCAGGGGGGCATAACATCATAAATACATTTTGCACTCCCAAATTATTTGGACTGAAATCAATTCAAATTAAAACAAGAAAGTGACAAAAAGTAATGTGATATAACATCATTAGCTCTGTTATAAAAATCACCTTTGTTTTGAAACAATTGCACTGTTTAAAAATTAACAGTTCTTTCTTACCACAACCCAAGATTCATATCACCTCCTCAACAAAACTGACACAGTAACACACCCAGTCAGGCATGTTTCTGCAGACAAAAGGTATTTCACACAAACCAGACAGTGGGGTTGTTCATTGAACCCGGGAAACTTTTCTCTCGGTGTTACAAGGGTTAAGGCATAATACACCTGAGGCAGTCTTGCTCTCAAGAACACAAACACTGCATAATATAAGTCAGTAGCCTGCTTGCACTTGTGCAACAAACACCATAAACAGAGGAAAAGGTAACTGACTTGTATCTTAGTGTTGGCAAACTTCTACTGCAGCAGCTAGACTCTTGTGTACAGACAAATTTGTTATCAGATTTGAATCGAATAACTGGATTATCCCTGAATCCTGCCAGTAGGTGACTGAAGTTTTTGCTGCAGAAATGGAACCCTGGCAGGTGGTAATGTTTTGAATCTCGCAACCGTGTTGGTTTTGGTGTCAGCAGTATTTCATGACTTACTTAATGTGTCCGTGATATATGTTAATGCACAGACAGACTTGAGTGAGATTTTACCTCATTACGAGGCTTGTTATGATGACACGATGTTCAATGTCGCCTTAACGAATGGTGCCAAAGTACAGCTGAATGTTTCACGCCGTGAAAACTGCATCATTTCTGTAACGACTGACCGGATGTCGGGAATCAAGTTGGAGGTGTCAGACGCCCAATGGGAAGCTCTGGACTATTTTTGGGTGGATGTTCCTGATCAGGACCAATGCTTCAATAGTATGTTTGCACCTCAAAGGTTGACGGATCAATGTGCGATTAAGTTTTCTGGCAGCACAGTGCGCCTGCATGTCAAAACATCTGGAATTTGGATGCTTTCCTCTACAAGTGTTAATCAATCAACAGTTTGCACTCCGGTAGCGTATGATGTAAAAGATACGTCTTTATGTCCTGATCTGCTTGGTTATGCTGAGAATTTTCATGTGGAATTCCGCCTCATGATGTTTGTAAGTGGAGAATTACCAATCAGTCCTGAAGACTGTCCATGCTCTCTGCAATCTCAAACATTTTCTATCCATTGTTTAAATCAACCTGTGAAGAACATATTGGTTCTCTATCCCAGCTTGAACTCCGACCCCATGTTGAGGAAACACCCAACTCATTCAGAGCTGCGCGCCAATAGCAGAAGGATAATGCGCATTGAGCCTGGGGCATTTCGCGGACTTGATTACCTACGAATAATGAACCTGAATAGCAATAAACTCACTGAGATACAGCCCAACACATTTGCTGGAGTAGACAATTTGGACAAGTTACTACTAGACTACAATAACTTGCAAGAGTTGTTAGAGGGCGCCTTTAATGGACTCGCCAAAATGACCCATTTGTTTCTTAACAGAAATAACCTTCATCGCATTGAATCTGGTGTGTTTGGTGGATTGCCTATGCTGACCTCGCTTCTTCTAAAAGAATCATCTCTAAAAACAATTCATCCTGGCATCTTCATTGGACAAGCCAATCTTACGGAACTTTACCTTCAGATCAATAAGATAAGTGTTCTTGAGCCAAGGACATTTCAGGAACTGAGTAACCTGGACATCCTAAATTTGGATTTTAATGAACTAACTTCTCTTCAACTTGGGACCTTTTACGGACTCAGTGTCCTTGACAGTTTGTCTATAGAAGGCAATTATCTAAGCTCTATCTCTCAGGAGCTATTTGATGACATACCACATGTTTCTTATTTAAACCTCCAGAAAAATATGCTCACCAACGACGTTGTTTACAGTATGAAGCATTTACTATCTTTGCGTACTTTACTTTTAGGTAACAACAGCTTAACAAGTCTTGATGTTAGAATGTTTTCCAATTTTACAAAAATGGAGTTTCTCTATTTGAACAACAACAGCATCAGCACCATAGCCTCTGGCACTTTTCAAAATTTGAATTTTTTATTAGAATTATATTTACATAACAATGTGTTAAGAACTCTTCAACCAGGAGTCTTCAGAGGATTAAAAAGGACATACAAACTGAACCTAGGGTTTAATAAAATAGCAGACATACAACCTGGTGTATTTTGGGATTTAAATAAGCTGAGAGACTTGAATCTGCAATATAACTCTCTTACAAGACTACAACTAGGCGCATTCCAAGGTTTGGCTAAGTTAAAGGAACTCCATCTAATAATAACGACTTGGTTACTATGGAACCGTGCACTTTTGTTGGGCTCTCTAAGCTCGTCAGCCTTTCACTAGCGTACAATAAGTTGTCACATCTCTCTCCTGGTGCATTCAATGGATTGTGCAAGTTGTCTTTTTTGATGTTGAATCACAATAACCTCGTAAGTGTAAATGCAGGTGTTTTTAGTCCCAATACTTTGCAGTGTTCCATCAATCATCAAGGCAGTGAAAGCCAAACAACTGACTGTTCTGTAGCCAAAGCAGTTAGAATTCTTTTCCTGAACAACAATGGAATACAGAGAATTGACTGCCAGGCTTTTGCAGGGCTGTCAAAGTTAGAGAGTGTCAAGCTAGAAGGAAACCAATTATACAGAATTGAAAAATGCTCTTTTGAAGGATTAACCAATCTGTCCAAAGTAGTTGTGGATACTCATGCCACATGTTGTTTTGTCAATGATGCCCAGTGTGTTTCTGAAGTACCACCTTCACCATATCTAACCTGCCAACATCTGCTTTTAAACAACACTATCAGAGGATTGATGTGGTTTCTAGGCTTATCTGCTCTACTGGGCAATGCCTTTGTCATTGTCTGGCGATGTCTTAGAAGGGAACGAGACAATACCATCCAGGTAATGCTGATCACAAACCTTGCAATCTCTGACTTTATGATGGGGGTCTATATGCTGATCATAACCTCTACTGACATTTACTTTGGATCCTATTTTCCTTCTTTTGCTGAAGAATGGCGGGCAAACTCCATGTGCAAGTTAGCTGGCTTTCTCGCCGTGCTGTCAAGTGAAGCATCCATGTTCTTTGTGACATTGATAAGCGTAGACAGACTTGTGGCCATTCGCTTTCCACTGTCCCAATTATCTAAGAAAACAACAATGGTGTGTCTCTCCATGGTGTGGCTTCTTGCACTTGTATTGAGTGTCATTCCCACTTTTCTCAGTGGGAAAAACTCTGACATCTACGAATCTTCGGAGGTCTGTATCAGTTTGCCACTGTCGCGTAAACTTGTATATGAAACCAAGTACAAATGGATCGATCAGACTTCAGAGTCTTATGGTGATCTTGACTACATAAATGACCAATATACTTATGGATATGACCAAGTAGCAGAGATACTTGAAGTCACTGGAACTGAACCAAGTTTCCATTTCCCTGTTGCAGTTTTTCTTGGTTTGAATCTCCTCTGTTGCTTCATCGTTGCTATCTGTTACATCATCATCTTTGTAACGATTAAGAACACATCTTCGAAGGAACCAGGAGTCTTAAGTCAGAGCAGCCGTGACAGACGTCTCGCTATGAAGATGTTCATCATTGTTCTGTCTGACTTTTGTTGCTGGATGTCAATCATTTTCCTCGGAATTTTGGTGCAGTGTCATGTTGTAGTGGTTTCCCCTGTTGTCTACGCATGGATTGTTGCAATAGTTCTTCCCATCAACTCTTCTGCAAATCCATTTTTGTACATCACATCATCCATTTGTGGCAGGAAAAAAGAGGAACCAACAGAAAGAACCAACCCACTTATGATGAAATCTATGTCACCAGACTGAAATAAAGTAACTGATGCAACTACCAGCAGGCCGCTGGTATTCTCAAAGGGACCCCGATTTAACCCAGGGTTAGTCCTTCATGAATGGACCTTTCTTTCAACCTACATACAAAGTAAGTGTGATGTAATAGGTGAGAAAATTCCGTTTGGATGGGTTGGAATCAGAGGGTGTTTTGAATCAATCCCATGATGCATAGCAGTGTTCCTATACTGTACTGTACTAAACCCATGTCAGTACATAGGGATAAAAAGTGTTCCAAAAGTTTAAGAACCACAAGATATTTCATAATCATGCTAAAAATTGCCTAAGTACTAATGCTTTGTGGGCTAAAATGAACATTGGAGTCAGGGTTTTCATGTGTTAAGAAAAGGATTTTTATGGGATCACATGACGCTATTTAGGTGAACTTTCCCAAAACAGATGCATTGTGGGAATAACCCAAAACACCCTCTGGGTTGGAACAGCCCATCTACGAGGAATTTTATACAAATATTGACTGGTCATGAGGGAAATGGTGCAAAATAACTACCCGAGGTGACTAGAGACCGTGGGCCTACTATTTTCCCCGAGACCGAAGGTCGAGGGAAAATACTAGGCCCACAGTCTCCAGTCACCGAGGGGAGGTATTTTGTACCATTTCACAAATATAGAGCAGTCAATATTTGTTTTATATAACATATTAAAATATTCTGTCATTTGAAAAACTTGCCAGTCTCGTTGAGATCAGCTGCCACTGCAACTCTCAAGCCTAGGCCCTAGTCTAGTCATGGTTCAATCCAATCGCGGCTCGATCTCCCACAAATTTCTTGAACTGCTCTAGATGATTTGTTTTAGGTATGCACCATCTACAGCATCGAGATTTCTCGATTTTGAGTCAAAATTTCAACAGAAATTGCCCAGCGGTGAAATGTAAACACGTAAATATCAAGTAGAAGATACAATCGATGCAGAGTCAGAGGTTGGGTTGCTGATCGGGTCAGATCAATCACCGTGAGGCATGGGCGATGTAAGATACCAATGCAGGGGAAAAGTTCCCATAAAAACGAACTATTTCCCCGTGATGGGGGAAATAGTAGCTTTTTATGGAAATTTTTTCCCTCCTGCTAAATTTTTGGGAACTTGTCTCAAATATTTTATGTCACATGATATAGTATCCACCAATCAAATGGCAGAAATATTTTTATGTGTTATATAATCTCACCTATTACATCACACTTTTGTATGTATTTTGAAAGGAAAAGTTCCATTTATGAAGGACTAACCCTGGTTTAAAACCAGGTCTAAAGTTAGACTCCCTTTCAGAATACAGCTGTATGTTTTTGTAAACACAACTTCCATAATGAAAAAGCTTGAATATCTTTTTAAGAATTTCATAAAATTGTTTGTTATTACCAACTTTAAAATTGCTAAAGATAGGAGCTATCTAATGGATATGCCTACATTAGAATGCCTAAAAGTAAAAAAAATACTGCAAGTTAAAACTTGCGAGATCTCCCTGATGGGGAGCAAATATGCAAATGAACTCATTAATATGCACAAATAGTGATGACAAAGTGCATTGATATTAAAGGCACTATCAGTGATTTGATAAATCAGAAAATCGAAAAAAATAAAAAATCAAGGTTTTTGCATGTTTGTAACACGTACAGGTATCCTAACACACCCTGCTACTGATAGGACTAGAAGCAACCTAATATGGGCAGAATCAGAAATTTTAGTCATTATGTTCTGTTCGGAAGGACACTTGCTACAACACGTACTGTGAATAGGATTCATGTCCTTGAACCTGCCGTTTTCTTTCCTTTCTGTTATTTTCCATTTGGAAAAAGTAACATGAGAATTCTAGATATTAGTCTTTACTTTTAACCTATTCCTGCAAATTTCAAATATTTTCACTCTTTTCGGATAAATCACTGATAGTGTCTTTTAAGTGCACTGCACCCTACCCTCATAACCAGTATGATCAAATTTGGATTTGGGATCTGGTAGATGTTCACATTTTTAGTAATTAGCTAATCAAGCAAATAAGCAACATGGCTCATTAGTATGCACATGAATGACACAGTTGGTTACTTGCATGCACCACTACCACCCCCCCACCCACCAAGTTTTGTCAAATTGGGACATTGTGGATCTTGTCAATTTCACCTCTTTATGTAATGAGCCCATCAGTGAATTAGCTGAAGACTCACCAAAATTGTGAGATTGTTCTATTTTATAATTATACTTCGAATGATCCAACTAGTGCATTTTTTTGGCTCAAAAAGCCATCAGACACCCCTACTGCCACATTAAAATTTTGGTGCGCCCACGCCTATTATCGGTCCCACGCTAGCATCGGTACGCCCCACCATATGACGTCACTGGCGACCAGAATCCTTTGCCCATTTTTTGTACCTTCCCCAAGGCTCCACTTGCGGGGAAGGGCCTGGAAGAGGGTACTAGTGGATCTCGTAATATACATGGATAAATAGAACAAATCTCACAATTTTGGGTGATATAATTCTATTTTAATGCATTCTATACATGTGAGTCAATAAAAAAAAAAGAACCCTACATTCAGAAAGATTTTTTCTTCAAAGGTTAACGTTATTTTTTTTTATTTTGCTTGAATGTTTGCTTGATTGTTTACAGGATAAACAGGCTATCAAATATTTATTGGTGTCTTTCGGACTTTGGGTTCAAACTATGTCCATTTTGAGGAGCGACCTAAAAAATCTGTTTGGCCGATTTTAGCCATATAATGCGGAGAGACTAACAACCGACGTATACATAACATATTATAAACAAGCGCAATTCACACATGCAAGTTCAGATGTCGATTTCTCTCAACAAAACCACCTCAGTTTTGAATAAACCTCATTGTAACATATGAAAGTAAACTAATATTCGTCAAATTAAATTACCATTTTCAATCATACAGAGTGCCATTTATTGAAAATCACTCCATATCAATATCTCCGTTCCATGAACATAACTGCTCAGAGATTTTTGTTTTAACATCCTCTAAGGTATATTTTGCACAATACAGTATTACTTTCGTCGTCCTTAAATTGCGAGAACAATTAAAGCTGAATTTCTGTAATAAATTTGAATTAAAACTTAAAAATTAAACATTCTCTTTTTTTTAATCGGAAATACAAAACCTTCCGATTTCACTTTGGCTCCCCACGTTTTCGTGTAGGCTAAAAAACCATGAAATCTGCTGAACAAAAGTAAATTGTGGTCTTACACCAGCTATCTATTGACTTTCTTATTTGAGAATTGACATTTTTTGCTCAGCATTTTCTTTTGTAATCTCCGGGTTATTTTTAAAATCCTTCATTCCCCTCCACCTTCTATTGTTTACATACTTTGTGTTAAGTGTTTTTAACTCAATCACTGCTGAAGACCATGTTACTCTATGTCAACGATGCCATCTTTTTGTTTGGCTCAAAAAATTCGGCCAAACAGGATGTTTACCTCTCTCATCAGCAAATTAGGCATAACTTCTTCCTCTCCAATTCCAATGACAACATCCATAAACGTTTTCTGAAGGCCTGTTTATCCCTCTTTTATAACCAAGCACATTTTGAGCAAAACAATTTTTACTATTTTAATTATTTTTATTCTGAATGTAGGGTTTTATTGACTCACACTGTACTTACGAAATGATCCAATATGCATGACTGCCACTGGTAACTAGGTGGAGGAAGTGGAGCCGGTTGTCTCAGTAGTAGCGGGGTTTCTCGCCATGTGTTCTTTTAATGGAAGCTTAAATAATTTAGCCCCCTAGTATCGCCATATACATAAATACATGAAGTATATCATAAACACATCAATATCCAAGGTAACAGATAAGTTATACCGGCAATCCTCAACTTATGAGCATATTATAATGAGGCATGGCATGCATCCTCCTCGTACTCTGACTGCTTTGCTGAACGGAGGTTTTGGCCAACGTTTTAGGGTACTAGTAAGACGTCCTTCATATAAATCTTTTTTGCAATGTGTAGTGCCTCCATTCCTACTGCTTCCATATATCAGAAATGTTCACTCCTAAGTGAAAAGCCCAAGATG